>CAJQZM010035440.1:31216-67818 GCA_907164665.1 Colias nastes
TAAAGAAACAAGTCAAAATCACTCTTAAAATCGATACGGCCTCTTAACCAAAATTCGTAATGTGCAGAAAATTTGGTGTGAACTGACGAGAAGTCAGGCGTGACAGTTGGCGCAAGGTTGGCGCTTATCCCAAGAATATCTATTTACGTTCATTTCCCAAAGGAATTCTTTTATTGTCGCGTTCATTGAAGACAAGTTATGATAAACTTTGGTAAGAAATATACTTATTACGTGATCTTTTTCTTAAGTAGTTAAAGTTAGTAGTTCTATTAAAACTGCGTTATGCTTTGCAGAAGTACCTAACCTATTAATATATACAAAAACTTTATTTATGAACTATCTGATAAATAGATTAAAAATAGCGAATGTTTATCTTGATCTTAACAGTAGCGGTTTATTAAATGTACTCTGTTCTCACATAAGTCGATGAACTATTTCTTAACAACTTCAATTTAACTAGCTTCTATGTTCTTATAATGAATGATTTACTTTATATCGTTTATAAATGCTGTGAAATGAACTCTGTGTTTATAAACACAAATCGATCATCCGTTAAACATTAAAACCATAATATTTTACTACCAACATTGCGAAACTTTGAAACCTTAGCTCTAATAATTGAGAAAGTAATCTGAGAAAACTTCAGAGTCAGAAAGGACAAGTTTTAAAGACTAAACATTAGCTCATTAATACTCCGGATAAACTTTTGCAGTCGTGGTCTCAAAGAGTTAAGTTTCCATATAAATTCCGACGACAGGTAAGCTATAAAATTTATTACTAACTGACTTGACGTGAAATACGGGCGGTCGTTCCGTGTCCTACGTTTTACACACAGTTTTACATTTTAAAGCAATAAGAATCTTCTTGGACTCTTGGTGAGTTCATACAAATGGAATAGATTGATGCTTGATTGATGTCTTATAATAATTATGTCTCATTTCGTACTAATCCATTAAAGTACCCCACGGTTTTTTTAAAGTCTTGCGTGAAGATAAACAAGCCACAAAAACATAGTAATTATATACGTGTGGTAATTTTATTGTTTTTCAAAACCAAAATATTGCTGATAAAGAAATATTCAAAAGTCTCGACAAGCTGGAACCATTTTAAGAATTTTAAAGCCTTACCAGAAAAAGGCATTCAACGTAGACTATGAGAGAATTTATAGATGGGAACAACAATAAAGGTAAGCACTAATTAGTTCATATTATAAAGAAAGTCGAATAAGTTTTTACTTTTTATTAATGATATTTATGAATACGTGAAACATTCAATGATATTATATATACAAACAAGAGGGAAACATTGTGACTTTTATGTAATTTGGGACAATGGGGACAATGTTGGCACTTGTACTATATTTTGTTCCTTGTATGTCGCATAATTTTATCTATAGCCTAATATCCTACTTACAATTTTGTAAGAATGTATACATGTAGGTATGCTTATTACTTAAAACGGCTCATCGGATCGTATAAAATTTGGTACAGAGATAGATTCTAGTCTAGATTAGCACAAAGGATATTATACTTTTTTCTCGGATACCACGCTAGCTAACTAGCTGCTAGCTTATATCAAATAAATGAATAATTCATTTGATCATTGAACTGAGGCATAAGGCATAGTAGCATGTATTTTATATTTAAGTTTTTTTCCTACTCAATATTAAAAGATATAAATAAAATTCATAATTAATTCACATTTCTTCAGAAATCTGAGACATTTGCTTCAGAATTTTCATTATAAGAACATAGATAATTTATAATTTTTCGCCAAAAATTTTTTAATGTACATTTTAGTAATGAGCAATATAAATTTTGATTAATCAATGTTGAATAGCCATTATTATTATAAACAGCCAGTATTTTGGTTACAATTAATTACGTCAGTTACGCTTTAGCAGACTCAATTTATAGGTACCTAATTGAATTGTTTGTCACTGCATACACATTTTGAAATGCTTATACCTAGCAGCATAATCAATATAATTTGTATCACATAAAGTGGGCTACTCACACACTTGTTGTAGGGACAATCTCGCTTACGGTGTACGGCAGTTGGAGCAATCCCAAAGAGGCCAATTTAAAAATTGCCCTTGCGGCAGGTAGGTGAGTAGCCGGCTTAAGACTATATAAAGCACACATTACAATGTCTATTGTAAAAAGTTACTTAATTAACACGGAAAACTTATCTTTTACGATCCTTAGGACTTCTGGAGTGGTTTTAATTTGCAAGCGAACTCAGATTGCTTTTTGATCAGAATAATGTTCCACAAAACAGACTCAAAAAAAAATATACCCTTTGGGCCATTTCACTAATAAACACATTCACATTCATGAATTAAATTAGTTCGGTCGTTTGGCAAACTGTTGCGGTCGATCATTCGTAGTTAATTTAGGTCCTTGTGTGGAATTGAAGGGACTTTCGATTGGGCCAATTTATAATTATTTTCTGATATGTCTATTACCTGTTCAATATTTATTTTAATCTGTAGTATTAGAGTAAAGAATAATTTGTCTTTATTTATTTTAAAAGTGATTTATTTTATCATTATTTTTAAGCAATGACGATAGCTTATGCGAACTGGGGATTAGTATAAAATTGGATTGCCCTGAAACAATTTATCCATTTAACTAGTTATTTTCTTGCTCTTGGTTACTGTTTTTTTTTCAGTTTACACGATCGTATGTCTGCGTCTGTGTTCGTGCTCATTATCATGCAAGAAAAAAACAACAATTCAATATGGAAGTAAGTTACGATTTACATTAGATATTTCACTACATAGAACTACAACCTACAAGCACGAAAGCACGAAGTTTGTTTTAAGACTATATTGATTTTCATTTGTTTTCATAAAATCGATACAACCCATTGCTTTTATAAAATAATAACAATCAGTAAATTTCTAACACAAAATAACATCACTAACCACACCTAACAACACAGCATTAATTATCATTCATAGTACTAATGCTTGGTGGGTTAGTAATTTATTCACGTATACGACGTATAGATGAGTATATTGCAAGAGGCTTGTGTTGCATTAGTTATAGCATTAAATTAAATCAATACGTACTTAATTATATACGAAAGTCTATCTATCTCCGTCTGTAACGCTTTCGCGGCTTAACTATGGCACAGAATAATAATGGCTAAACTATAATGTCGATTTGGATGAAATTTGGAAGTCAAATAGGAGAAGATCCAACGCCAATCATATCACCTATTTAAAAAAAAACGACGTGTGGCACTCGGGGACTGCCGCGGTAAAGCTATTGCATGCTATGCCTTCAAGCCACACCTCCGCCCGTCGGAGTGGGGAGCGTGAGGTTTTTTCGTTACGGAATTTCTCGATTCGGTCCCCGCGCTCAAGGCCCGCGATAGAAGCTATGCAATAGCTTAAAATCCACCTTCAAAAGTTTTACATCTAAAGATGAATGAACTTTTGAAATGGTACATAAATATTTTTAGTAGGTGTAGATACGTTATTAGGAAAGCTAAAAAGCATGTACAATTTTTCGTGCAATAGAAAGTTTATAAACAAAAATGATTTATCATCTATCTATATGCAAAATCATTTAGCCACAACAAAACAGCTAATGTAAATGAAACAAAAGCGTATTTTAGAAGCCACATACCATAATGCTGATGCAGATGTTGGATACGTGACCGCTAATCATAATATTTGGAGATTTTACATTCCAGGAGCTAAATCAACATAAAATTCTTTAAACACATTTGTTAGAATAATATTTTCAATTTGGAAAGCTGGATTTGTATCCAGACCAATTTTATCCTAATTATTGTTTCAATGACCTACCATATACCTACTAAGATCAATTTAGGAATAGACATAAATGATACTAGACTGTATCATATAAAACAGACGAAGCAAACTATAATAAAAATATTGAATTCATTTGTCTGATTAGAAAAAGACGGATGGAGTTATAAATAAAGAACGAAGAATCGAAGAAACTATTCAGTCTTCGGATATCATGTTACAAAATCTAGATTCTAAGAACGCTATAAAATCTAGTACTCGGATACAATAACGCAATTTGCAAATATTGTTTCAAACATTCTGAAGCGTTCTGAAACAATATTATCTTCCCACAAGTATTTTCAATGCAAACATTGTAAGTGCACCGCCTGCACGGCAGAATATAGAACCAATTTTACAATAAGTAAAAATATAAAAGTAAAAACTGAAATGAACTGATCTATAACAATATTCAAAAATATATTAAGAAAACAATTTTATAATAATCATCATCAACTGATGCAAGAAAAAAAAATTTAGGTTATATTAATAGAAAAACTAAAAGAGATATATTAAAACGCTTAAGAAAGCTATTTAAAGTTAGTACCTAAGTATGTAGTTGGTAAATATGATAAAACACTTACAAAATTATGTTATGATTTCATTTAAAAGCTATTAAAATAAAATATTAAATAGCAATAAATTCAACGTAACAGACTTAACAAATTCTTAGTACACAATAAAGCTGCGCAAGCACTAGAGCTTTAAATGAGGTTTAAACACCAAGTGTATACCGGCCTTATAGCTTTAAATCCCGTATTGCAGTACTCTAGAGAACCGCAATCCTCAACGATATCCTTTTGTTTAGAAATGAAAGTGCTATATAGAGTTCAATTCCATTAAAATAGCACATTGTGTTTACTTGGAATTATGGCTTACTGCTTTTATTTTTTATACGGCTTTTGATCAAAGTTTTAGAGAAATGATTGCTTTTCAAAGATTCGTAAAATAAGTTAGTTTGTTACCTAGTTTTGATGTTGGAAATTTCATCTCTTTTAACTTTTAATAAGTTTTAAATCAAGAAAAAAAGAACTTTTTAAGCATGAATCGAAATATTTTGGTTCGCTTATTTTATTGCAATTAAACTCTAAACCATTGAATATGTAAAGATAATGAAATATGTTTAAAAATCATCCATTTCATTTCATTACATTTTCATAAGACGATCAAATAAATAACATACCTACAACATAAGTCAATTATATAAATATTTAGTTAGTATTTCTTTTCCTGAAAAGAAAAACTGAAGCCCTACAAGTGTAAAGTAAAGTTTCAGTAAACTCATTCCCAAAGAGTAAAGACCCGAAAAGTTTCATTGTGTAAGTTGTAACCTTTGTGAAATTTCTTTCAAAGTTTATGTTCTGTACAGAAGATAAATAAGTGGAGATATTTCTTGGTATCAATTGTTTTTTTATTATAATAATTTTATATTTATTATATAGATTTAAGCTGTAGGTAGGTATTAAGAGTCTTAATTTTCAAGGTGGACGCTTAGATATTGTAATTAGGTAACTATACCTTCATTCGAAGCTTATTTTCATATAGTCTATATAAGAAAAAAAAACAATTATGAAAATCAATAGCTACATGTATCAGCAAGTACTGCAAAGTAAACATTATTCTATTAGGTTCCTACCTACCGCGGACCGTGGGACTGAAGGTAGAATAAGTATAGTAGGTACATATGCCTTGGTACTATTGAAAACAACAATGTTTATGACAAAGCGTGTGACTATCACCTTCGAAGGACATTGTAACTTGCAGTTTGCTTATCAGCACATGAGTTATGAGTAAAAAATCAATAAAACCGTGTTTGCCTAGATAACGGGCTATCGAAGTTCCAGTCCGACCCATGTGCTACCCACAGATAACATAATACTATACGTGCTACCGAACCTTATCTATATATTATTATTTCCATCCAATATTCATTTTTAGACGATTAAAGGCTATAAAATGGTGATTCCTTAAACCGGCTACTCATCTACCTGCCGCAGGGGCAATATTGGAATTTGACCCTCAATTGCCTCCTTAATTGTGATGTGTATAGGCTTGCAGGGGCAATTTAGAGAACAGCTGAAATTGCTCCGACCGCCGTGCATCCGAGATTGTTCCAATATTGCCCCTGCGGCAGGAACGTGAGTAGCCGGCTTTACATGTATTATCTACTTCTACTTTTTGCCAAAATATTATCAAAATAATCTATTGTTACAATGTATAATTAGCTTTAATGGCGTAATAGAGAACAGAGCAGAGTTTACGATTACTATAAATGATATAAGGTACGTCAAACGTAAAAATAGTTATGTATGAATCTTTTTGTAGTATGCTTACCTATAAATATAGTGAACCAATTAAAAGAGCGATAGAGTTAATGTATATTATGTTTTTGAGATTTTATTGAACTATGCTGATATATCTACAGAGGAGATAAGGATTTTAGTGTAAAATAATATTAGGTTTTTTAAAGATACATCATCGACTGTTGACCACACAGCAGGATCGTGCAGAAAATGCTTCACATGATTGCTCGCTGTGTGGACCCGCCTAATGTATTTTTCAATACGGATGTATGGGAAATAAATGACTAAAAAGTTACGAACAACAGCATTTATACTATAAGTACTTTAAAAGATAACAGCGCGTAGTTCTAAAAGGCTCATAAATTCACACATTCGTTATGCTGATGCCGTAAACAGCATTGAATATAAGAGAGTAGTTAGACCCTACCATTGCCTAGAGCATTTCTAATTATAATACTATAAATAAAATTAATGAAAGCAAGTATTTTTATAAAAAGGTTCTACATCTAAGAGGCTTGCCTGCAGGCAAAAAAGTTGGTTTAATGTCACATAAAGCTGTATTATTATATTATACATTATAACAATTGTCTATTTAACCATTCGGTTCATTGGAAACATAAGTAGGCGAAAAATGGTAGGTATTATTTAATTTTGTACACAAATTTTCCAATAGTGAAAATTGTCTTGCAGACTGTACTATGTACATACCTACCTACATATCTTGGTACATATTCTTATATAGATATAGCAATCCCGTTTTCTCGCATTGCTCTACACTGCATTTATATCTCAGATTTGAAAGTGCGTTTATAATTAATGTGAGTCAAAAAAAATAAGTCTAAAAATTAAATAAATAAAAGAAGAGCATATAGTGGTACAGATGCAGATGGTCAATATTTTATTAATTGTATGCCCAAAAAAAAATGTGCATGATAAAATTCGACGTGTTAAGAATATAAGGAACAAACTAATCTAATAATAAACTGTTTAATTATTAACTTATTATGTAACACACTTGATATAACTTTGATAACATATTATTAAGTTCACCACGTGTTGTCTACAAGTTAAAAATTCCAATATTATCTTATAAATATATTATGTTCATATATTTTTATGTATGTCACTTTTTCACATAATAAAAAAAAATATTTTCACGTTTTTCATCTTCTTTAAAATGAAACAAGTAAAATTGCCATGACTGAAATTCACTTTTTTTACATAAAAGTTTTTCAAATATAACACAATATCATGTGGACCGTCCATTTATAATTATTCATCCATACATCATTCAAACACTAAAATATAAAGCTAGGTCAAAATAAGCTTAAATATTTACCTTTATGTTCACTATCCACCTCCATCACAGTAATTGTAATTTCATTTTAATTACAACATTTAATCACACAACTACACCTCGTAATTATCCACTTAAAACATAGTTTCTTCAGCGATATGATTATTCCGTCGTGATTATTTGATTGCGGCGACTTAAAAAAAAACTAGTGAAAAGTTTCAAAACGATAAGGATGCGACCGTGCAAATAATTATTGTATCGATGAATTTAATTTATAATTGGAATGTTTCCCAGACGCTCGCTGTCAGCTAATGCTGAACTTATCGCCTGTCATATGATTCGCCGGCATACAGTTGCGGTTTCATAAAATGCATGCGCACGATCTCGTCTTTCGCTTTTGTAAGCCATCAATATTGTTTAAAGCCGATGAAATATCAGCATACATCCGTCTTCGTAAGGTGATTATTGTCCTTTTATCAATTTAATACGTAGCCGATTGATTGTTTACGGATTAGATTCGTATTTAATCCGCATTTGATTATACCACATTATTACTTTCTGAATTACCATGGGTAATAATTATCAGTTAAATGAAGCAACTGGTTTTTCATGTGAGTCAATGTCAAGTAGCACAGAACACGAACACAATTGTAGGATATTTCATGATGTGATTGTTTATGCTTTATATTATCGATAATTCGATACATCGAGTTAGCGGCGGTACGGTGCACGAATGGAGTTCGACTGATAAGCGCCGGCGCATGCCGCGGCCACGCGCACTATTTGACATGTAAACGTAATATTATCGTATTGGTCCATTGAAAAGTTACATTTGGGGTTGCATTTTTTAGAGGACGCAATTTTATTTTTTTGATGTGTAGGGGTGGTCAGTGTGAAGCTATCACCAAGTTTGTGGGGTCGCCACCCTTGTCCCACGGCCGCCATCTTGAAAATAGCGGTTGATATGGTTTTTACGATATATCTCTTAAACTATTTATTTGATAAAAAAAATTTGTTTACATTATTTGTTGCAAATTAAATACTCTACAACTTTGATCCTGCAACTTTTTGTCGTAGAACTATAAATAAAAAAGTTATAAGCGAAAATGTTCAGAAATTAGAGATATTTATATTTCTCAATAAAACTTTTTTTTATAATTTTACGTAGAAATGATATTTGACCATTTTTGTAGATTGTTTTTCGAGGAACAACTTTTATATACAACATTTTTTCATTAATTAAATAGCTAAGGTTTTACAGCGCTCCGAAGTGAGTACTAATTTTCAGTACTCTGAACTATACAGTATACTTATATTATGTGTGTACTAATAATAATTTGTCATCAGTAATGGTTTTTTTTGTTATTATAATATTTTTAATAATTAATTTTGCAATATCACTAATAATTAATGATTGAATCTTTTCCCCACCACCCAGGAGGTAGAGTCTGGAAGCGCGACTTTTTTTTTACGTCGAAAAGCAGGTCTGAAATGTTCTGCAGTGTGCTTCTATTGTTCTGGAGTATGAGAAAAGAGCCAATAGCCAATATATGTATAGTTAAGAGTACTGAAAAATAGTACTTACTTCAGAGCGCTGTAAAACCTTAGTTATTGACGTTATGAAAAAATGTTGTACATAAAAGTTGTTCCTCGAAAAACAATCTACAAAAATGGTCTGATATCATTTCTTCGTAAAATGATAAAAAAAAGTTTTATTGAAAAATATAAATGGCTCTAATTTCTGAACATTTTCGCTTATAACTTTTTTATTTATAGTTCTACGACTAAAAGTTACTTCACCAAAGTTGTAGAGAATTTAATTTGCAACAAATAATGTAAACAAATTTTTTTTATCAAATAAATAGTTTAAGAGATATATCGTAAAAACCATTTCAACCGCTATTTTCAAGATGGCGGCCGTGGGACAAGGGTGGCGACCCCACAAACTTGGTTTTAGCTTCACACTGACCCCCCCTACACATCAAAAAAACAAAATTGCGTCCTCTAAAAAATGCAAGGTTAGGGCACACCCCGGACACTCCATACAAAATGATCGTTTTGACAGTCACACTGTAGAGACTGCAAATGTGTGTGTTAACGCTTTATGGTTGGCACATTTGTGACTAGCGTAAAAAAAAATTCGCGTTTTTCTGATGAAATACATCCGTAAACAGCACAATATCTAACCATTTTCTACGAAAAACGATAATCACAAATCCAAAATAATAAAATTACTTTAAGTCAATTTGATTAATGTTGTCAATCTTCGTTGCGTATCGTCCTTGCAGAAAAATATGGCCCATTTTATGTCTGATCGCGCGGGGGTGAGGTAAGTTTAATTTTGGCGGGAGGCGGAGAGTGTCCGTTCTGTAGCGTTTAGCTACTATTATGTATTCTGTGGTTAGGGCTAAAAAATGTAACATTTCAATGGATCATATGCCTACGTCAGTCACATCCCTACTTGAATTGACGGAATAACATTGATAATTACTGACATAGGTAGCTAATGGCACAACGCTTTTGAGGCGATTTCAACAAGGAGATTATTTTCGCTGATTACGAATTCTTATGGATAAACGAGTTTTATGTACGTGGTACTTTATAAAGTGTATCGAAACTGATGCAGTATTTTTTAAAAGAATCCTGAACATAGATCATTTTTACTTAGTACTTTCTGGTGAAAACTTTTCTTCAGCTTTTTATATGCGCTGAATTTCGTTTCAAACGTTTCCTTTTTTTTCTTTATAACAACAAAATAACTTAGTACCTTTGAGAAATTTTGTATGTAACTACAATGTCCATGTTTAAACGACGAATATATATCAGCTCTTGAAAAAAATATAATTTTATAGTATTCAATTTCATAGAAGCAGAATAACGTCAGAGGACAGATGTGAGGGCATTTAAAATAAAACTAATCACGTACAGTCTTCACTACTAACATATAAAACTAAAATTAAAGTGCTACATATTACTACGCCAACTCAAACTTCAAAGTATTCATAAAATAAATTTAATTAGCACAAGAAGAAAATGAAACATGTTTATTACGTCAAAGCAACATCTGTCAAACCACACAAATGTAGGGGAAAATTAATTTCGTGATAACATTAAAATACCTTACGAAATTAGGTAACACCTTTCCTTTATAATTACGGGAGGTTATTGTGACGTCAATATTTTATGGCAATAAAAACGAATTTATGTAAGTATGAGCTATATCATGTTTTTCATTTCTTCTTTACGATGGAAGAAGTATAACTTTATTACTATGTATTTATTTACAACTTTAACGGTATCATAATTAAACTATATTGACTTTATCTCGTATTTTTGTGGAAATCTAGAAATTACTTTCTTTATTTGATATTGGTCGCTTAATATACATAAAATCGTAGAACGATAAGCATGACAATAAAGAAATATAATCATTAATATAAATAACTTTATACATGTAATTAAGTCATAAAAACCTGTATAAAACAAATTTTTATAAATTAAACTCCTAAAAATCTCCTTGAAATGCCTTATTAAAAATTCTTAACAACATATTTTAAAATTCTTAACAACACACTTATGAAATTCCGGCAGTATTTTTTATTAAAGTTGAATTTCTACAATGCCATCGCTTTTTTTATAGAATCGAAGTAATGAGAAACAGATATAATAAAACTTTTGCTTTAAAAAACTGCGATGTAAAACTTTCATTCGTTTCCGAGGTACGACTGACAGACAGACACAGAGATATAAATTTTTTTCATAATATAGCACCCATTTGGTTTCGGGAACTGGAGATTTCAGTTCATAGGAAGATTTTTTTGTTATTTCTACACATATCACGATTTTTTCTGGCTTAACCCGAGAAAATACTCGGCAAGATTTTCCGTAAAGCTTTCTATTGCTAAAATGATTTCATTTTATCCGTAGAATGTCGAATCGCAAATCTTGAATTAAATCGTAGTACAAGCAAGCAAACTAACAATTAGACAAGAAATCAAATCTTTCCTCTTTAAATAATGTAGACATTATAATAATATACTTAATTTTATTCGTCGTAATGAAAGTTTGTCTAAACCGCTTGCTCGTAAATATCAAAATGATTTAACAGAGATGAATTTGAATATAAATAAACGTGAATCATAGTCATTAATAGAATTTATTGTCTGTGTTGTAAATTACGGTTTGTTTCATAAATATCGTTTACGTAATGAAAAGTTATTTTACATTCTTGTTTAATACCTAAAGATTTAATTAATATAACTTGTTTACAGAAAGTGAACGTTTATACTTTCACGTGCTATGGTTGATTTCTGTTGCCTATGTTTTACGCTGCATCTTCAACTATTTTCATTATAAATTTCATCGAAACCGGTGCAGTGGTTTAGCCATGAAAAAATAACAGATAGAAAGACAGACCAAAAGAGAGTCGCTTTATAAAACATACATAATAAACTGATCCTGTTTAGAACCCTAGTCATACGATATGTAATACAAAAATATGGTCCAATGATGTTTTTATCCGCTAGAGACTGACAATCAAATAAAAATTATAAACAGAACAGTCTTAATAAAATGTTCTTATAACACTGTATACTTTATTCTAAAGAAAGTGTCACAAGCTAGTTGAAAATGAACTGACGCATCCCACGGGATAGTGCTGGTTTTCATTTATCCCTGAACCAATTACATTCATTGTAAATTGTAATCTCCTAAGGATACTGTGTAACAAATTGTTCATCAAGTTTCATGTTAATCTTACAATGTAACCTACTAATATTAATGACTAATTAGTATGTTTAATAGCACATTAATTTATAATATTTGCGACATTTTGAATAGCATAATTAATATAGGTAGATTTATATCACCTAAAAGCAGGTGATTTAGGTTTTGATAGTCACAAAGAAATTTTCGAGCAATTAAAACATATAAGGAAAGCAATAAAATAGTTTGCAGTCACATCGTTCTATTATCGAAGCAGTATAATATCGGATAATTTATTTTACATGGTCAGTAAAGTAAAATGTGAATTTAATTTTCACTCATATTGCTTGCAGCCTTATAGTTTAAGTCTCAGGGGAATAGAATAATTAATTGCAATTCTGGGATTAATAACCTCACGTTTACGATACTTGCACGATAAAATTAAATATGAAACTTGTGGTTGTTAAAATGTGTTATTACTAATTAGTCTAAAGCAAAGGGAGGATTATGGACCAATTTAAACGTACACTGGTCAGTTTTAGGTCCCAATGGCCGTTTTGAAGTTTGAGTTATAACTGATGATGATGATGGATTGGCATTGCTATAGAGTAACAAACAGAATTTCTAGTAATAAGATATACAGTTGAAGTAGAACTAATTACATATTATTGATTTGTTATTAACAAAATAGGTTATAACGGACTAACGGTGTTTATACATGCTTTATTTTTGAAATGGCTTGTTAACACATTACTCAGTTATATTTTGTACATGTAAACATACTTTACACTTTATGCATAAAAGTGTAAGTATATAGAGAGGCAGACTAAAAATCAGACAAACATAATTCGAATGATATAATTAATTAAATTTGGCTTTTGTTTATTTATTTTCACACTTCCGGATGACTGACTTCTACTCTCACCTCTTCTACTTGACTATGACTGAATTCTACTCTCACCCCACACCAAAAGAAATCACAATTCAACCCACAACCAACCAGGAAAACACCGCGACAAACCGCGCCGCTGCGCTGATTCAATTTTACGCAAACATAATTTCTCGTACCCAATTCCGCGATGCACATAATTTTCCTAGTTAATATTAAATTACAGACGAAGGTACAATTATCCGGTGAGCTATGCGTCATTACCGTGATAATGATAATGTAACATGATAATCGTATGACGTGTCGTTATCCGGCATAACTCGCTATTTTTGGCGCTCGGTTAACCTAAATATGGTAACGATACTTAATTGAAAGGATCTGTGAAGCTAGCCTTCATTAAACACTTTTAAATCGTGTTATGATTTGGAGTAAAAATTGTGCAATTTGTTTCTTAGATGTCTTTTTCTATCTTATACTGTTATAGGTTTTGGTTATACAAGAAGGAAATGTGAATTTAGGTTTAAGATATCATCATCGAGATATATGTACACTAGAGAGGTTATTCCAAACAAAAACATTGCGCGCGGCCGATGTGGTGGGGTACGTGTGGAACGAGCGAGGCGTGGCTTCAAGTTCAAAGATTAAGCAATGCGTGCAGATGCGACACATTGTGCAATCTGTTTACTCGGTACTATCTGGTGGTACTGATACTAGGGAATTAATAAAAAGAGGATTTTATATTAAACTATGTATTTTAATTTCCTTTAAATAATATCAATTTAGTAAGCTTTTGTCGTTTTGTGTAGTAATCAATAGTTTTATCAGTTTTTGCTTCATGATGTAATCGAATTTTGGAGTATTGGTTTATAATAGCCCTAATTAAATGGATACGATGATTCAATGTTGATGGCGTTTACGTATAAGAAACTCACATTTTGAAAAATCTCACGTGAGATTCGAGGATGGGGGAGGGGGTTGAATAAAATCTCACGACATCTCACCAGGGGGGGAGGGAGCGGCAGAAAATTAAAAAAAACACCTCACGTAATTTATGGACGCCCCCTTACTCGATCACAATTTTTGTAACGAATGTGAAAGACGAAACAATAAATACGCAAAGCGGCTTTTACTATAAACGGAACTACATTTAAAAATAATAATAATAGTTTAAAAAAACTAAAAAACACGCTTTTAGGTCGGTTTTCTATAAAAAGCGTGTTTTTTATTTTTTTTTAACTATTATTTATTTTATCAAATTAGTGTATTGTCATCGGTCCTCAATAAATCTACAAAGTTTGAACGAAATCTGGCCGTTTAAAGTGGGTCAAAATCGCGCCCAAAGAAGTCGGTTACAAACATACAGGTGAAGCTAATATAAAGCGTGTAATATACTTTATTTATTGAGTTATAAGGTTGCTTCCATTCTGTTTATTTACATTCTCAAAAACATCAATCGCCGCAGAGGCGGCTTGCGACAAAGGCGGCTTGTGTCAAAGGCCTCGGCGATATCATTTAAGAACATAATATTATGTACTTTAGGCAAACTTGTAATAAGATCTATTTTACTTTCTTATTAGTCCATTTGACAAGGATATTGGGTAAGATACCTATTGGAATAATTTTATTATTATGTATGTACTTATTAAATCCGCGAATAAAAAAAATGTTTAGTCGCGAATATAGAAATTGGGTCGCATTTTTTTAATCCGCGAATAGTGAAAACGTGACTAAAGGAAGCGCGATTAAGGAACTTTTACTGTATTAGTTTCTGTGAATGTTGTGTTTATTTGTAATTGTTGTGCATAATAATTTATAAATCCTATTGGAACAACTGTTGATGAACATTTTTTTAATAAATAAAAATAGGTAAATAAATAAATATTACTTAATATAACCTACCGTTTTACTTTGCGTAGTCGGGTAAAAGTATAAATATTTAGGTACTACAACACGGTAATCTTTCCTAGTATATATTGTATATATACATAGTTAAAAAATCCAGTTACATTTTTTTAACAGACTCATCGATAGTGTCACGTCTGTGCTGTTAGTCTATGAAAAATGGCGCGAAACGCAGAACGCGTGGTGATTTTTCGCAAAATGATAACAATATTAGTAAAATGCATTACTTACTCATAATAAGGAAACTTACTGGTGAAAAGTCACTCCTCGGGCTTTGTTTGTATTATGGGAACTGTTAAAACAATATCTTAGCACACACGAAGGCATTTTGAACAGAGCAATAACACGTGTTGACGCGGCAAGCGGGGGGCACAGTCCGGCACAGACTAAAGAGACTTGTGATTCTTGCCTCTAGCTCGTGTTAAAGAGAGTGTAGTAGCGATCGCCTCTCTAGTACGTAGTACATACTATCTCGATGGATATCATTAACTTTATTCTAAAATTCAACATTGTGTTATAATTACTTTATATGAATATATACATGTAAAGTAACTTCTGACTTGGCGTTTTGCCAACATTTCAGTAAGTAGATACCTATCAGAAATCTCGAGGTTCAGCCATTGAGATAATATTACTTCGTATGGAGCAGACACCACGAACAAAATCTGTGCGCCAAGCGCGGCGGCGCGGGGCGCGCGAATGACGGCTAGACAGTCATAGATTATGCGATGTCACTGACTCACCGCTATAGAGGCGATACTTTGTTTCATTCTGTCTAAGTATTTTATTGGGTGCCACTCCTTACATGCACGTTGACTTGAAATTTTCTTTGTACTTACTTAATATTTATTTTAGGTATAAACTGACTTTACTACGCGGGGCTAACAATATCTGGCATATAATATAGCATGATGTAAATAGTGACGTCATATGGAATAACTTAATTTTTTTCGGGTTTTAGGTTCAGTCAGGGCTATGGGAAGTTTAATTCCTTACAAATTGAGCCTTTTTTAGAAAAAAAATAAAAGCCGTGTAATTTTGTACAAAATGTTTATTTAGTTCATCATCCTCAGAACATGTTCCCGGCTCAGAAATTGCTTGTATTGTTTTTTTTCAGTACTATTGTAGCACACCTTCGGCTAAAATAAATATAACATAATGTTAGTGATGGCTAAAATAATATTTTATTTGTTATACAAATCCGTAAAATTGTATTATTATTACTAACATCAATACAAGGAACAGCAGACTTCTTTAGAAAACGCCTTCCCGCTTTTGTGGTATATTTATCCTCATCGCGAAAATGCAATGAACAGACGCAAGTTCTATCGGATGGTAACCAGGTTTCTTCACTGCGGTTGTTTGGGACAAATTTTACCCATTTTTCCCTTTCTTCACGGCCCAGACATGGAAACCTTGAATAGAAAAAATATTAATTACTTATCTCTGAACTAGCTGGCTGGCTACGCCCGTGGCTTCGCCCGTGGTTCATATTTCGCAATAAAAAGTAGCCTATGTTCTTTCTCAGGGTCTAAAGTTTGTCTGTGCCAAATTTCATCAAAATCGGTCCAGTAGTTTATGAGCCTATTAATTACAATCAAACAAACAAACAAAGTTTTCCTCTTTATAATATTAGTGCAGATAAATAAATAATAATTCAATTATACGTTCAAGTCAGTAGCTTATACAATATCAATTAAAAACTTGATTAAAATCAATTAACAAAAAAAAATTGGTGATTAAGTAATTGATTTTCATATTTCATGATTTCACCTTTTATTTCAATTAACAACCAGTCTATGCTTTTCTAAATATGTAAAATTATTATTTTATACTATAAAAATATACGCCAGCAAATATTACTAACAACACTTATTTCATGCCCAATGTCATATCTTAAATTTTTAATCTATGACAAATGACGCAAAATGTCGCCCGCCAAAAATTTTGCTCTAACTAAGTTTTAAAAATTATTATCTAGTTACTTACTGATGAAAAGTTATTCCTTTGCACTTTTCCGTATTATTTGTATTATTTGTGCAATATCGTAACACACATGTAGGCATATTTGATGCGTTTCACTTTAAAACAAATAAAAAATGAGCGTGACGTTCGCGCCAATGAGCGAGCAAGCGACTGAGTGCAGTTACGCCAGATGGCGTATGTTGAGCGGAACATAAGTGATGTAGGCGGTGTCGTCTCCATATGTGTACCTCAATGGGTTCAGCTTAAATCTTGAGTTTAGTAGGTACTCATTATTATACTATGTCTTGATATTGAATAAATATGTAGAGTGTATTCAGTTATAAGTAAATAACTTTTTGCTCTTAAAGTTAAATAGATCTGTTAAACGGAAGAGAAATGTGGCCATGCAGTCCATCATTGAACTTCTATAATTTATATAGGTTCTATAACCACATTTAAATGTGTGGCATATGAATTAAATTGAAGTTTAAACTTAAACCTATGTGAATAATTACAGCATAGGTTCTTGTATTATAAATACGATGATATATACGAGATACGATGATTGTATGAAAATAAGTTGTGAAAATAAGTTGTGTTGTAATTACTATAAAACGGATATCGATATAACCATACAGGGGAAAGATTAATGTCTGGTTTACCACATTCCCTAGTTTTTACATTCCATGCGAGTAAAGCCGCGGACTCTAATTAGTTGTACATAAGACACGCAACTCCTCACCTGTTTATCTAGCTTATGATGTACTTGTAAATCCTTCATCTTTATCTAAAACGGCATTTATCTCGAGTAAGAATGACGTAAAGAGCGTCATTACTTCATCGCAACGAAAAATTGGTAGCAAGGTCATCTTATTGATAAATTCTCGAATTTAAAGATATGAGCGATGGGTGGTCAAAGGAAATTCTATATATAACATAAAACATTGTATCTTTAGTTAGTAGTTTGTAGGGAGTTTACGTCACTGGGCTCATGTGTTTCTTTAAATACCTATATCTTTAAATTAATTTACAAGTACTTACAATGTGTATTTTACGAGTACGTCGCAATATCAAAGTTTTAGTTTCTCTATAACTCGTAGTTTTTAATTTAGATTGTACCTTTTTTTTTTTTTAGTGGGGAAATCTTGCATAGATACCCACGGCCTCCGGGAGAGGGGCCGTGGGTTATGTCGGATTCCTACCGACCAAAACCCCACTGTGTTCCGTCAAGCCGCATCAACGAGAGGGCCACGGGTATTGGTAGAATTCCTCCGTGACAATTTAGATTGTACCTACATAGGTACGTACATAAATTGAATTTTTTTTTCAATATTTTGCCTGACATCGCATCAAATATTTTTCAGTCCATTGAATAACACATTCGATATGCAAACCAAATCCTGTCACGCATGTCAGTCTTTTGTTGAACTATTGCAATCGGATAATTTCCACGTAATGAAAAAGCTACCAACAAAACAAATCAAAAGTATTCCAAGAGCAAAATATTTCACAGAATCTCAATAAACGAAGCTAATACCACCGGAAAGTCAAAGCTATAACAATTTCTCGTAACGAGTTTCCGGAAAATACTGGCTTATCTTTCGTTTATTACATTAAAAAATATAAAAATCTGCTTACAATGCGGAATATCGCCTCTTTGAATCAAGGTTGAAATGTTCTTTTAAATTTTGGTAATTAGGTTCATTCAACATTTATTACTTCCCGATATTTAGAGAATCAATTACCTATTTGAATTACTTCTTTTCAAATATTATTCAATTTTTAATAATCTGCATTATCTCAGGCAATCTCAATCAAGATAAAAGAAAATAATATCCAGATTTTCAAATGTGGCCAAGAGTCTTAGATTTTCACGATTCCGTAATCCGTACAGGTCATATCGTTCCTTAAATTTATGACGATAGACTTGATATATGACTAATACGAGCCTTAAACATAGTAATGTTTAAACTGAAAAGTACAATCTTGGTGCTATTTTATCCCCACACACAATCAAGGTTCTACACATTCCTTAAATTTCATTGTAATGTAAAAAGTGTGTAAATACGGAACACCTAATTGAACACGATCTATCAATCACATCTCAAAAGCAATAAGAACACCTCTCATCACTCAACCAACGTGAAATATAAATCCATTTAAAGCCGAAATAAAACTCATTTCAAACAGAATGATCCCGAAATTTGATCTTTACGTAATTTTATCGTGATGTGAAGTTATTTCATGTTTATTAAATACGGTATTGTATTCGCAATTTGATTTTGTCTTATTAAAGTAAGTTTGGTGTAGGTTTCCGAGCATCTTAAATAATATTGTTGTGTACACTATCTTCCCAAATTTGCAACTGTAAACTTCATGCTTGGTACTGGTTGCTTGGAAGAAATTGCTCTTTAGCAATAAAGCCGCCAATTGCTTCTGATATCCTGGTATTGTAAAATTAAAAATTGTGTACAATAAAGAATATATAACTTTAACTTTAACTAATATTATATTGCTATACAATTGTAATATAATATAGTAGTTCACATATTATAATTTAAGATTCAATATCCAAGCTACAGATAATAAAATACTAAGCCAAGTCTTCTCAGAAAATAAGAAACCTAAACGCTGGAAATAGGAAGGAACACTAAAGAACAACAAACAATTATCTGCAGGCAATATGAGTTTGAATAATAAACCACCACCAAGAATGGTTTTCGATTAAAGATATCTCTTTTTTGGCTTTACCGAGCTTGAGTTTTGATTTAAAAGGAAGTAAATTATGCATTCATTATTCTTTTCATTCGTAGATAATTAACGAGTTTCGTGGAAGGATAATATTTACTCAATATTTAAAAAAATGTCGTTCTTATTGACTGTTCAATAATAAATATAATCGCTTGTATATTTTGTACGAGTTTTCTTCATGAAACGTTTTATATTAAAGTTGAGTGAATACTGAATCCGATACGTACTGTATAGTATATTTGTGTGTATTTAAAAATTGTATGTTAGTTTCCTAATAAAATATATATTAATATTTGTGGTGAATGCCCATTGTTGTCAACATAGTCAATATCCACTGAGACTATGGCTATTTTCCTAGTGGAACGATTTTAATAACATTTTTTATGTTTTCAGGAGGATTCGAAAATTGTTAAGATTTACAATTCAAACGAGAGCAAAGCTGCGGGAAAAAGTTGAGTATACCCACTAACATTCGAGAGAAATCTTTTCCCATACATATTCTATATTCGCTTTACTTGTTCCAGAATGTCATCGAATCACACGGCCGCTTTCCGCTGGCGGGGATCGGAAATCACGGTCGTGCTCGTTAAATTGACGTTAAAAGGCGCCTTCACCGCATTGGTGGAGAGCTTAATAACGTTTTTGAAAAGTTTATTGATAAAAGCATTCATATTTATTCTACCACAGATAACTAAATGGTGTTTTTTTTTTCAGAAACTGGTAGATGGCTTCATGTGATGAAAATTTGTGAGCAATATTATAATGAATGCTTGGATATATATGAACGTTATAATGACTGGATGTGAAAAAATTATCTACATGAATGTAATCTACAAAAGGAAAATCTACATCTAACATCTGTATATATATTATAAGTGCCATACTAGTCATTAGTTACATTACCTATTTTCTCAGTTGTAAAAACGCCCAGAAACACTGAAACATACAGCCCAAATCATCCCAAAGAATAAAACAAAACACGACACTACTATCTACACGGCAATACGTCTCATATTTACGGATAACTTGAAATAATAGAAGTATAAAATCAGTCACGTATTTTACCGCTAATATAAAAGCTAGTATTTTATTATCTGTGATATACCTAACTAATAAACAAAAAAAGTGGTGTAAAACAAAGCTTCCTACAGATAAGCCAGTAGGGCCCGGCTTATCTCGATGTATCCTATCTGTCCTATAGCCTGTTGACACGAAAACTTACTCTAGTCATAGAATAAATTGCTCTATTTTTAACGAACCGTGTTTTAGTTGGGCTAGTTTATTGGGAAGGGGATATCGTGATTTCACAACATATAGGAAAGTATTGAATATATACTTTCGAATTTGGACTGTATAAAAATGTAACTTTAGGATATAAATTCATGCTACATTTCATTTTAAATTGATGTCTAATTTAGTTTTGACTTAATTGATTACTCAATAATTAGGTACATTTCCCTGTAATATAACTTTTATAAAAGGTACTTAATTTTTTTTAGTAAATGCACAATATTGTCAAAGCATTGTATCCTTTAAATTGCAAGTTGCAACTCTATCACAAATTTTTCAACTACCTACGTATGTAGAAAAATATTGCAAAAATCTAGTAAACATATAGAATTTCTTATATCTATCGTCTGAATCGAGTGTGAAATTAACTGACCACGGTGAATTAGATCCTAATTGATTAAACAGCGTTTGATCAATTTACATTGCAATCGGTCTCCGTTCTCAGGTGTGCGTGATGAATGTCCCTCTGGTATGTAACATTGTTTCTACGATTTTCATATTTTACTGGAACTTACGAAAAACATTTGAAAAATTATTTATTTTTACTAAACTCAAGTTATTTTTTAAATTATCTCATAAACCTTGATGTTCAAAGTGAATATAATTATATAGCGTTAAAAATAAAATATTTTTTCTATTTTGTAATGATTCATACAGAAGTATATCCTTTTATAATTTCATAACCGTAGCTATACATGTATAGCTAATTAGCTAAGATTTATTCTATTACATGCGCTGAGTCTAATGAAAATTACTAATTAATGTTTCATAATTTATTGGTCTTTTGCTCTACTCTTTAAGGCTTCTATAATATATTATAAGTAATATTAAAATGAGAGGAAAAATGAGCTTGTAGCAACCCATACAAAAACAAATAATACGGTAATCATAAAATGTTTGTTTATTTTTACATTAATTAATGTTATTTTTCTTTCAGTCACACCAAATTTATATCTTCGTATGTTTGTCTTCTATCATATCCTGCTCCACAATACGAGATTTCAACATGCCAAAAGAAGTTTATATTACCAACTGGGGAGATTACCACTTACCCAAGCCCGTACCTACCGATAAAATGAAACAAATTTTGAAAATTATTTCACAGTTCAAAACTCTACAGTATTGCCCGTTTCCAGATAAAGAAAGGTGTCAAACTGAACCCGTAAAAAGTACCATTGCAAAAATAATTGATGACGTCTTAAATAAAAAAGAATTTAAAAGTAGAACCAAGACTGAAACAAACATTAGAAATAAAGTGCTCAAAAATAATGACTATAATGATGAAGAACTTCATGTGGAAATTTTGGATCCCTAGAAGTACAAAATTCTATCCCACTACATAATATAGAGTAACTAGAACATTTTAAATTATTTTTGCATTATAGTTTTAATTTAAGTTCATTCAATAAAATTAGTTCAGTTCTTATTTAATTTCATCCAATATTTTTCGTTAAATTTATAGAAATCTGCTAAACATCTTTGAAGCATTTCCCTATTCCTATTTGAATACATTAACTCTTTGTTTAATATTAAGTTGATTGTAGATTATTACCAATTCTCCTTCTAAAAGTTTTAAAGTAACACATCACAGGTAAGTAATAGTGAATATAAAATTCTAACCGTGATTTTCATATACATTTTATGGAATCTACTTCAACACATTCCACTTTCCAGGTATTCCGATTTTATACCATTTGTTCGAGGGCCGACGACTTTATTAAATTCTATCGCTATCACCCAGCATTTAGCGTATAAGAAGGGTCCAAGGTTGCGACGAAAATGTTCACGTGCAAATAGACCTTTAGTTCAATCAGTTCAATCATCGATCTATTCTACAAGTATTCTACTTATTGATCAAATTGCGATAAGTTCCAGTTGCTACGAACTTGAACTACGTTATGACTTTTTCATTTTATTTTATTTATTTGCTAAAAATATAGCTGCATAAAATATTATCAATGAATGTCCATTTAAATAAAAAAAAAATCATAGCTTATTATTATTAAGATATTTCTTAGTTATAGAGAGACTAATAATCTCTCACGTTGTGCTTAATTTATATAAGCTTCTTGCTATTCATCTTAACCAGATAATATTTTCCGTCAAAGACTCTTTGATGACGTTATATACGAGTAGTGAACATTGCTTTGGTCACTAATCCGACAAAACACTAATAAGAAGCTACGTTATTCCATTACTTACCAGAAATGCGTTTAATGTGCAACTGTGTGGCGAAGTTATTGCCCATTTGGGACACATAGCTGTCTTTCTTGCTGGAGAGTTGAATGCTGAACCCGTCAGATTCTAGAGACGCTCTGGGTGCTCTAGCGGCCTGCACAGCTTTGTTCTGGCAGACTGGTGTAGGAGCGACCTTGGCTAGCGCGGCTTCTTGCGAGCCTGTGCTGTCGCGGCGACGGCTTTTATGGTCCAAAAGCATGCTTGGTGTACATCCCATTTTGTTACATTGGCACTACACTTTGGCACTAGCACTTTCACACTTTGATCGCATTGTTCTTGCCTGTAACAAGGAGAAGAGATTTTATATACATGTTTGACTTTAAATTTCTTACAATGTAAAAATGTACTAATTGTATTGATAAACTTTACTTAACTTTAGAATTATTATTTTTTCAAAGTATTTTAAGCTACAACTAATTACTTATTTCATTAGTGTGTTGCTGTGGAGTGTATTAAAGTAAAGAAAATTGTCATAGAGAATGTATAATTATTTATACCTAATCACAATACAACAATTGAAGATAAAAATGGAAGGTGGTGGAAGTTTGGTGTACCTCCAGTTAAAAAGTCTTTAATTTTCAAATAATCCCCAGAACTCAATGATAATATATTATAGTTAATTAAAAAAGCGTTCTAAATTCATTATAGAGCCAATTTCCCTTTGTGTTTGATAACTAAATAAATAACCATTAATTTGGAACCTACATTATAAATTATCTACTTTATATCGGATGTTTATCTTAAATCCAGCTAACCGATCCAAATCAATCAGGTCTAATTGAAAGTTACACAATGTGGGAAACTAATAATGAAACAGTAATTTGGGCTCTTTTTAACAATAATCAACTCAATAATGCTTGTTAATTGTGTTTCTAAAGGTATAGACAAAACTGCAATAAATCTATTCATTTTGGGATCGAAGGGAGGAATAACACCATACGTTTGTTGGTCACTATTAAGTTTCTATTAATTCTTTTCTCTAATTTATTTATTTATCAATTTAATACACCACACCAAGTAAAATATTTACAATCATACGAAATGGATTAACACGGTAGGTACATAAGGCGGTCTTATCGCTTATTATCGCTAATTATTAATTTATAGGTGAAAATGAGCAGTTTTTGACAATATGGCAATTTTCAAGAATAGAAATCTAAAAGTAAACTTGATTGAACAATAGTTATTTATTCATCAATACATATGAAATGATTCGTTTATATAAAACGTGTACCATATAATTTATTATGAAAATACCAAGAAATATATTCAACATAACATTCCGGTAAAAGGTCTGTCAATCTTATCCTGTGTTGTAATTTCCTTAAAAATTTGCGATGCTTGTCAAGCTTTCTTACACATCTTCAAAGTAAAATTAAATTGTAATGATATGGAATAAGAAAACATTAATAATGCGTCATTGTTTCAAATATAATAAAATACTATTTTTGAAACCTCAAACGAAAATAAGTACACATGACGACATTACTTTAAAAGTTCCATTTTTTTAAATATATTAATGTCCCTATATTAGTAATTTAGGTACCGTACTTCATACTTAATTCAGAAATTGCATCAACCGCCGCGTTGTTAAATCGAAAAGTTACATAAAAAGTATCGAAATTATTAGTTTCCTTCTATTCTGCAACCTTTGTTCGATTCTTTTGTCCAACTTATAGTTAAGTTTGTTAATAATCCGTTTTTAATATGAATCTATATTTATATATAAAAATGAAACCCGTTTTCCTTGGTCACGGCATCACGCGTGAACGGGTGGACCGATTTCGATGATTCTTTTTTTATTATATTCCTTGAAGTACGAGGATGGTTCTTATGTAGAGAAAACGTAAATATGTACCACGGGCGAAGCCGGGGCGGACCGCTAGGTACTGATATAAATCGTAGTAATTTATGAAGCTTTTTATTTGACTGCTATATATTTGTGATTATAGCCTTTGATTTACCTAATTTATAAAGTTAAATGAGCATAAACAAAACGTTCTGATATTTCGACACTCAAATGTGTCTGTATTATTAGTACAAATTGACTGGAACAACTAAAAATACGCCTACACTGCACTAAAATATCATTGTTCATTCGCTTATTAGTATTGCTATAAAATCGTCCATAAATGTAAGTTTAGAAATACTTATGTATGTAAAACAATTGTCTATAGTCTATACCCTTGGTCCATATAGCACATCCGATTCAGAACTTTTGATAAAATTACCGATTATTGGTAAAAGGAGTGCTATTTTGGTTATTTTACTTAGACTTCAATCACTCGATCCGTAAGTCAGTATTGCTGTTCGACTTTTTTACTAGAGAAATTGTACTTTTTATCGAGATTTTTACTGGAAATTTCCATAGATGAGAGCGAATATTTACAATTATTCTCCAGAATTTTCTGAATGTAAGTACTAAAAGGTCACTCTAATTTTACAAAGCATATTGCCTAGCGATCCTTTGCTTTATTGGAAAATTCGGATAAAAATCGAACGTGAGAACAATTGAAAGCATTTGAATTGAAAACACGTCTAAAAACCAATTCACTCAGACTGGAAAACGTTGATATAGATCAAGTATTACCTGAATAATATGTGATGGACTTGTCAAGTCAAATGAAATTGACTTTGAGTAGGGACAGCGTGGAATATTTGAGACTTTTGGTATGACGTTGCCCCTAGCAACGGTAATGGTGGTACCTAGCAACGGGAGTACTTCATTTACTCACTTATTCTACACAAACACGTATAGACGTTTTATTATATTTGTTACAGGGATTTAGGAAAATAACATTGACAATGTTTATTTTGCAAAATGTCTTACGGATTGAGAGCGTCGGTCGTTTTTTGGTGGAAATTTTCCTCGTACAGTTCCAAGTTAAAATTTTAATTTCAATTTATTTTTCTGTAATGTTTAAGGATAATATTTTTTTGTCAATTCAAATAACATTTCTAACGTTATATTTTTCAGTTATATACCTAATAATTTTTAATCAAAATTATATAAATTTATCTAGTTAACATCAAGTACAGAATCACAATTATTTCATTTTATTTCTCACTTTTATTGCTCGACAACATAAATAAAACTAAGACTAATTTAAAATTGCATTTAACTGGGTTCAGCAGTTCAACTTTAATACACTTGGCTAACTCTTTAATAACTTGAAGATTCCAAACTCTGCATATTTATATTGAAGTTATAAAATAAAACCCAGTAATAGCGGACGTCTAGACGTACTTCTAAATTGGTGTAATTTTGAATAGATATTATCAAATTGAGTATGAATTTGATGCATATAAAATTTTGTAGAAGAATTTTCTTTATTTTTTAGAAATTTAACAAGAACTTCGCTCGGGTGGGTTTCGGTTAATTGAGCAAGATGAAATATACTTTTATCCTCATAATACTTTCCTCTTTCCTAATGTATTTTCAAGTGTAACAAAAATTCAAACAAACTTCCTCTGAAATCCTTTTTCTTATTAAAAGTAAAAGTAAATCGACAGTGCAGTACGCCAACCATGCGCCTATATTAAGTGCTTTGCTCCTAATTGCACACACGTTCCAGTACTAACGCTGGATCTATAGCATACAGTTACCTAGCAGTACAGGAGTGGCGCGACATGTTTACCGTCTCGATTGATAGGCAATATTCCCCATTGCTTTTGATTTACTGCTCCACATCAAACAGCGTTCTTAAGTGACCTAATGTAAGAGCCGTTACTTGAAGCATAAAGGGAATTAATGGCTCGGTTTATGTCTTAGAATCTGCTTTCTGTTATAACCACGATTATTATTATATTATATGGCACAACCGCACAAGTGCCTGATAAAATACTTTGTATCACCTCGTAATATCATGGATAATACGAGAGCAAAATGAAGGAATATTCCTACGATTATACGACTTGTTTTTATGTTTTGTAAATATAATTATATTGTAATATACGAAATCATCACAACTAGATGGTAATACAGTTTTAAATAGGTAGTATAGGAATCGCACAAAAAATTCCGTGATATTCATAAATTCATAATAATATATTGCTTTATACACCAAAATATAATTTCAAACAAATGTACTAGAAATTGGCTTTTAAAACTGCACCCACTCGGCAAACTCTAATGGGTTTCAATCATTTTATAAATTTCCAAGCGCAGAGCAGCTGTGGCTTACAGCATGCATATACCCTTTATATTCGAGCTTTTTGATCGAGAACTATTCTATATTGTTGCTTTGAAAATCTTTTCCATATAAAACGTAGAAGCTTAGAGTATTATATTTATCTAGGTAATTAATTTTCTCTTTAAGTTAGGCTTTATTCCTCTTACTACGTACTTTATGTACAACGTTGACTGTGTTAAAGTCTACCTTTTGTTAAATTCCGTAATCTATACAGTAATGTAAGATTTCGTATACAGGGTTACTTGTAAAACACCGGCAACCTCGCAGGACAAGATAGCTAACATCATTAGTAACAACATTTGTTCTACGACTTTTGATAATTTGTTAGATTTTATTTTCATACAAAAATAAATATTCATTTAATTTTCCGATTGAATATTATAAACTACGCCTCCCATCAATTACGTAAACAAGAAGCGAACGAGAGGGGGAAGGGGGCGTCGCGTCGTCCATCCGATAATGAATAGAACATAGACTTACAAATGTTAGGAGAGTACAATAAAAGTTTAAAAAATCATTTAAAAATAATTTATTGCGTTATGCCAAAAGTCGTAGAACAAATGTTGTTACTTATGATGTTAGCTATCTTGTCCTGCGAGGTTGCTGGTGTTTTACAAGTAACCCTGTATATAGTCTTCCTAATCAAAGTAATTGTATTTATTGATATTTGATACTTTCTTGTATAGTTGTATGACTCATATCTATCTATAAATATATTTATAGTGTCGATTAGCTACTACATATTAAGTATTCTGTGGTGTCGATAAAAAATAATTAAGATGACTCCATCGCTGAAATTTTAATACGAACATCGAAGCTGATTTATATTATACATGTAACAAGGAAAATCAGGGGAAGGCTTAATAACTTTTCTTCGAAGAAAACATTTCACGATTAACATTGCTACACAATTTGTTGGCAAACAATATCATTTTATCCACGTGTAATGAATTAAAACTTCGATCTTGTTTTTGTGACATCTGTGTATGAAAAGGTTTGCTTTTATAATATAAATATTGGCTGTAGGTCTCTATTCTTTCCACACCAGTCTCAAGAAGATGTCATTAAAAAAATATGTGATTCTCTTCAGCATATTTGTCTTATCAATTAATATATAACTAGCTGCGCTCCGCGGTTTCACCCGCGTGGCTCCGCTCTTATAGTCTTAGCGTGATGATATATAGCCTATAGCCTTCCTCGATGAATGGGCTATCTAGCACCGAAAGAATTTTTGAAATCGGACCAGTAGTTCCTGAGATTAGCGTGTTCAAACAAACAAACTCTTCAGCTTTATAATATAAGTATACATATATGTAGATTTATGGTATGTGACCTCGTAGTTCATCATGCAATGCTTCGACAGATAGAAATCAACACTTCTAAATTCTCTATAATTTCTGACAATGAGCCAAGAAAGTCTTCTTATGAACATTAGATTGAAATAATTAGAATACAGTTTTATTTCAAAGCATGAAGCAAGAGCGTTCAAAGCTACTGAAAATTATATTTGTAATTTTTTGCCAAACTTCTCGACGAAAGAAACATTATTTTAAATCGTTAAGTTTAACATTATTTTAATTCGAAAACTTATTTAGTGAACATAGTTTAGTATCGTAAATTAACTAATAAAATATGGAGTACTGTTCTCATCTCTGGGCCGGAGCCCCACAGTATCAACTCCTTCCTCTTGACCGCATCCAACGTCGAGCAGCTCGAATTGTCGATGACCGTAGGCTTTCCGATAGGCTCGATCCACTGTCAGTGCGAAGAGACGTTGCGTCTCTCTGTATACTGTACAGAATCTACTATGGGGAGTGCTCTGAGGAATTGTTCCACCTTTTACCAGCCCACACAGTTCCACCACCGGACCACACGCCGTAAAAACCAGTTCCATCCGCACCATCTGGATGGTTGGCGCTCCACCACTGTCCGCTTCACCCGCAACTTCCTTCCGCGTACGGTGAAACTGTGGAACGATTTACCACCTGCGGTGTTCCCGAACAACTACGACATTGGGGCCTTCAAGAAAAGAGCTTATTTGTCCATAAAAGGCCGGCAAAGCACCTGTAACACTCCTAGTGTTACAAGTGTTTATGGGCGGTGGTGACCACTTAACATCAGGATTCAGGTGGCCCACCTGCTCCTTTGCTTGCTCTGACATAAAAAAAAAAATAAATAAGTTTGATAGCACAAAAAAATGAATCTAAATTCTTACAAAGCTTGCAAGCAATCTTCAATGTGGGCATTGAACCTTGATTTTAGTTGTAAAAAAGAATAGACAAATGGCCCTAATACAGATCAGTTGTACCTACATTTGCTAACATTGCATTGTGGCACCTTAAGAATTCAATCAAGTGATCGGCGTCGAGTGGTTTTCAAACGTGCTGCGAAAGCAATTAGATGTCTATAAAAATAGTTTTAAACCGCTCTCGAGAGCTTACGTTTCCTTTGGTAAATTGAATTGTAAATAATTATCTGGTGTTATATAATATTATGTAATAGAATGCGAGATTGGAATTGAAAATCAATATTTTTCATAATTGATAGAATTTATTTCGCGAGTGTGGAAGATAGCGAGACTAAAATTTTTCAAAAATCATAGGTACCGTTATTTGGTAAGCCAAATGATATACTGACACATGATAAAACGACTATTTATTTTTGAATGTTCAAAACTGACTAGGTACTATGTTTGGTGTATGATGTATATTGGAAGATATAATACGTGTCATAACAAACATAGATTGAATATTGATTGAATAGAATTTCTGAACGGTATGATCAAATTACTGACGTCACTAGTTCTACAGGTAATGCTTGGGTAATACCTACAGGTTTATATAGGTACTTTGTTTTGGCCTGGCGACGGGTAGCCGCTGATGGGGTCACGGACGAATTCTACCATACCCGTGGCCCCGTCGTTGATGCGGCTTGACGGAACACAGTGGGGTTTTGGTCGGTAAGAATCCGACATAACCCACGGCCCCATCCCCGGAGGCCGTGGGTATGCAAGATTTCCCCACTTAAAAAAAATAATTGGTTGTCTGTAAAGTCGGTTTACTGACGATAGTTGAACGTGACAACGTCCGATTGTGCTTCTTTGTCGCTCGTTCCGCGCTCTCGCTCGCACTTCAAGCCTTACATGGAACGCCTCAGATGAGTCAGAGCGAAGTAACGCCGCATGAGTCATGTTTTTTCGTGCGTGCAGCCGGCTTTATCGAATTATAAGACGTTGTCACGTCAAAAACAAAAACAAAAAAAAAGGTTATACAAGTACTTGAATAATTGACAGATTTATAAAAATTATAACAATATCTAACAAGGTAACAGAATGAAGAGTCGATGTAAATGAGTTACAATAGACGCATTGTTTGGAGCTAGTCAACGAAGCTGGCAGCTAATTCACTTAGTTGAAATAATGTTGAACTACCAGGTAATAGATTTTCCTAGTACTCCCTTTTATAACTGGTTTATTTTTAAAATTTCAAGGTAAGATGGGAAATGAAGAAGCGATGAATTTTGTGGTTATAATATTTTTAAAGATTTAGTAATATTTCTAGCTAACTAAATAAATTAGGTGTTTATATTCCATTCATAGCGGACGTACCACTAGAGTCAAAAAGCTTCTTTCCTACATTTATTTGAGTAAAATAACCGTCTTTGAGAAGTCATGCTTGAAAACACGTCATATCAAATTAAAATTCGTTCTAATTGTGTAAAGTCTTCTTCTTCTTCTTTTTCAAATCATTTTAAACATATTTTTTAAGTGCTAGCTGTCCCGGCAAACGTTGTTCTGCCTTACTCTTATCACTTAGAGGTGTGAAAAATAAATGTTGGCCGATTCTCAGACCTACCCGATATGCACAGAAAATTTCATGAAAATCGGTCCAGCCGTTTCGGAGGAGTATGGCAACGAAAACTGTGACACGAGAATTTTATATATTAGATTGTGTTAATTACCAACTCTTCTTATAAAATATCTAAACATATAATACATCACAATGACTTGCACCATTGCACCAATTTTCTTACATAAATCAGGGTTTACTTTTCTAACAAACTTCCATGGCCTGAAGCCCTTAGGGATAACATAGCCACAAAATTGATATTTCGAGTTTCTCTTACCGTCCGTTTTATTATTTCCCTTTGAGACATTTACCGAATTACCGTCTTAATACATTTTTAATTAGCTTAATTAATGAAATCTTAACGTTTATCTAAGGCTTTTTGGTATAGATGTCGATATATACAATGGCTCAATGATTAATATTTCTTGATATTTTTACAGATAGATATTCTAAATTATTACTACGTACGCGTAGGAATAATATCTACCCAGAAAATATTTTTTTGTAAAAGAAACGGATAAATCAAATTCATATTCAAGCCTATCGTGAAAAAAGAAAACACTTTAATATATTGTTAAAATAAATGAAACAATTTTTTACGTAGTTATATTTTCAATTCAGACAAGGATTCTTAAAACAGGAAAAACTCAGTTGTAAGAGTTGCTTGTTTTAACAGTTTAAGGAGTTCGGGTTATATTTCAATTTTTAAAATTCAGCAGTAAGAAATTACAATACCTACTTACAATATTTAGGTTCTAAATTGTTACGTTTTCCATACGTTCAATGTCTGGATGAAAATTATTTGATTATAAATACAGTATTAATTAATTTTACCTTGGATTATAAATGTTATTCAGCTCGACGTTAAAATGAACCATTATTCAAATAGTAATGATGCTAAAATAAGACATTAAAATTGGCTTCATTAAATTTTACAAGCTCTTAATACAATGGGATAAGGTTTATAATTGTTTAAAAATGCAAATTTACTCGAAGAAACAGTGAAATATTCTGTAAAATACGACCAAAGATCTACAATTTATAAGTACAGGTATTTTGCGCTTCTGTTAATGTGGGAAGGATAAAGCTTTGGAAGGCGGTGACTAATCAGTTTTGATGTTTGTAATCTTTAGTTGGGGTGATATCGAGTGATATCGAACTTGGACTTTCTGACATATTATGGTCACATGTCAAATCCACAGAAACATTTATTTGGCAAAAGTTTTCTTATTTTTAAATACGTAACTAAATACCCAAGTACAAAATAAATTGTTCTTAAAATATAATTAACTAGTTGTGCTTAAATGATAGACGATATATTTCATGTAATAAAAATTGTTTAATTTTTAAACAGACTCTCACTAAACTATACCTAAATTACTCGATATACCGTACTCATACACTTTTTTATTTCATTTACCTAACTATTAACCATTGAAGGAACATTAACCTTTCATAGCGTTTAGCTACTATTATGTATTCTGTGCTTTCATGAAGACATACGCAATACGCGAGACGGGCTAGGCTGAGAGCTTACAAAAAATAATATCCTTTGATCTTAAATTGATATTTAAAAGCATGTAATTTTAATATTTTTATTTTCCTTTCAATTTAACTAATCGGTTCGTTTACCTTATTTTCTTTGAGATACGATGAGATGTATGAAACCCTTGTACTTAAGTAAATATTAAGAAACACAACGTAAGTAGGTATATCGTGAAATTATCGTGAATATGATTTTAGTGTAGGAGTTGAGTGAATAAGATTTAAGGTGTGTAAATAAATTAATCCAGTTTATAATTTGAAACATAAAACTAAAAAATAAAAAAATATTTTGAAATTGATTTTCAACTGATTAACAGAATCCATATTCAATACAGGAAACATACAACACAATATAATAACCACTATTGTAATACTGTGATAATAACTCTTTTAAAATGCTTCTGGCTTGTATAAATCAAAATTATTAAATGAAAAAAGCAACTTTGCGTTGTTTGAGGGAAATAAAAAGCATCAGTTCCAAATATCATGTTGCGAATTTTTGGGTAAAAATTTTCCTATAAAATGAACGTTGTTGGTGAAAAATATAAATAACGCACGTTATTCAAATTTATGAATTGAAATATGATATTATTTTATAGAATAATCTCAATAATCTCTCTATAGGTTTCAATTAAACATCAAACATCTAAAAGGAGAAATACAAAATTAAAAGTTATTGAATGCGGCTTTTCTCTTAATATTTGCATTCAGCTCTTTATTGTTCTTTGATATTTATTAAGGTCTGTAATATGAGACGCTTTGTTATTAATATCAAGCACAAATTCAATATTGAAACTCAAGTTATATTTTGATACAGATTAAGTTTCACGAAACTTCTCTATTTCTAATAAACAAAATTGTGTACCAATATTTAACAAAAAGGTACTTGAAGATTATATTATAGTAAATTTTATGCTTCGATAAATATTTTGGTAGTCAATATAATCTAAAGCCGTTTACATTTCAGACAGTAACAACAATCTAATTAAAATTTTAATGGCCACATAATTAAATCTAAACAAGCTTAAGCGTGTACTTCTACAAAAATAAGGTAACAATTTATTCATTAGCTCTTATACAAATTGAGTTAACCTGTTGCTAGCTGGCGCTTGGCCAAAAACGTTGCGAACAACGAACGAATATTTTGTTCGGAACGCGTATACATATATGTCGAGTCTTACGAATTTATTTGACAGCCAACAATAGACTGGGTTGGGCAGGTGTGTTCCATTGTCCATAACATTGAATCCAATTGGTAAGATGTTTTTCCCTTTCAAGTACAAAAGCTGAAAGCGTATGTTGACTTTGTAAATTAGAAAGATTGTAGACAGAGTAGCCGTATGAATTAATGGATTAATAATTTAATTTTTAGGATACGGTAAGTGGAGCCCTGTGGAGTGCAGTGTTGTGCTTTAGAGTGCTGCCCCATGAATTTGATGTCTGTTTTACTTATCAATTTTCTTCACAAACGACGGTCATAACTAGCGCTAGGACTCATACTCATTATTAAAATAGGCATGTATTAAAAATCTGGTATGTGAACGATAATAATTGCTATAAAATTTTAAAGCTTTCATTGTAAGTAATCAGTAATGGAAGTAATCCTTTTTATTAAAATATCCCTAAGTAAGGAAAAGTAAATTGATCTTTTTGTAATAAGATAGAGCTAATACAAACATTTCAATTAAGAAGTCAGATAGATATTTGAAAAAAACCGTTATCTTGGATAATTGATTTGAAGTTTTCATTGTGAATTGTCTGCTTTTACTATTTTCTTTTAAAACAATTCCATTATAAATGGATTCTATATTGGAATGATGGTCTGACTATTCTAATCCTATCTTACTAACATTATAACTTTAAAAGTTTGTGAAAATAGCATTGGATGTTTTTAAATCTTTCTCACCAGGAAAGTTGAATGTAACTGGATTAAAATTGACAAAGAGGTTGAGAGAATTTATCATCGTATTAACACTAAAAAGCTGCTTAAATAAAGATAGAGTTCAGATTATGAAGAAGTTACCAAATCATCAAAATTTTAAACTTGTTTGTAAATATGTGTATTGGTACAGGCATATTGTGTTGTGTAGGCAGTGCTCGATGAAAATAGAACCTTATTTTATATAGATACCTATTTGTGTATCGATTTTAATTGAAGTTGTTATCATTCATCTATATTTTACATTGAGATAATATTAATATGGAGACGATACCGCCTACATCACTTATGTTCCACTCAACATACGTCATGTGGCGTAACTGCACTCAGTCGCTTGCTCGCTCATTGGCGCGAACGTCACGCTCATTTTTTATTTGTTTTAAAGTGAAACGCATCAAATATGCCTACGTGTGTGTTACGATATTGCACAAATAATACAAAGAATACGGAAAAGTGCAAAGGAATAACTTTTCATCAGTAAGTAACTAGATAATAATTTTTAAAACTTAGTTAGAGCAAAATTTTTGGCGGGTGACATTTTGTCATAGATTAAAAATTTAAGATATGACATTGGGCATGAAATACCTAAGTGTTGTTAGTAATATTTGCTGGCGTATATTTTTATAGTATAAAATAATAATTTTACATATTTAGAAAAGCATAGACTGGTTGTTAATTGAAAAAAGGTGAAATCATGAAATATGAAAATCAATTACTTAATCACCAATTTTTTTTTTGTTAATTGATTTTAATCAAGTTTTTAATTGATATTGTATAAGCTACTGACTTGAACGTATAATTGAATTATTATTTATTTATCTGCACTAATATTATAAAGAGGAAAACTTTGTTTGTTTGTTTGATTGTAATGAATAGGCTCATTAACTACTGGACCGATTTTGATGAAATTTGGCACAGACAATCTTTAGACCCTGAGAAAGAACATAGGCTACTTTTTATTGCGAAATATGTACCACGGGCGAAATCGGGGCGGACCGCTAGTTCAGAGATAAGTAATTAATATTTTTTCTATTCAAGGTTTCCATGTCTGGGCCGTGAAGAAAGGGAAAAATGGGTAAAATTTGTCCAAAACAACCGCAGTGAAGAAACCTGGTTACCATCCGATAGAACTTGCGTCTGTTCATTGCATTTTCGCGATGAGGATAAATATACCACAAAAGCGGGAAGGCGTTTTCTAAAGAAGTCTGCTGTTCCTTGTATTGATGTGGGTAATAATAATAAAATTTTACGGGTTTGTATAACAAAGAAAATATTATTTTAGCCATCACTAACATTATTATTATTATATTTATTTTAGCCGAAGGTGTGCTACAATAGTACTGGAACAATACAAGCAATTTCTGAGCCGGGAACATGTTCTGAGGATGATGAACTAAATAAACACAATTTTTACACGGCTTTTATTTTTTTTTCTAAAAAAGGCTCAATTTGTAAGGAATGAAACTTCCCATAGCCCTGACTGAACCTAAAACCCGAAAAAAATTAAATTATTCCATATGACGTCACTATTTACATCATCCTATATTATATGCCAGATATTGTTAGCCCCGCGTAGTAAAGTCAGTTTATACCTAAAATAAATATTAAGTAAGTACAAAGAAAATTTCAAGTCAATGTGCATGTAAGGAGTGGCACCCAATAAAATAGACAGAATGAAACAAAGTGTCGCCTCTATAGCGGTGAGTCAGTGACATCGCATAATCTATGACTGTCTAGCCGTCATTCGCGCGCCCCGTGCCGCCGCGCTTGGCGCACAGATTTTGTTCGTGGTGTCTGCTCCATTAATATTATCTCAATGATATTTTATTACATTTTATTAATAAAGCTAAAATATTGTTTCTCAAGATGTCTAAAGATGCTTTTTTATGCAATTATTAAAGGCATGGGTTGTTTT
>CAJQZM010035441.1:16020-28031 GCA_907164665.1 Colias nastes
CTCGACCATATTTACGAAGGCATTATGAACAATAAAGTAAAAAAAAATACATTTTCTTAACCACTTTTCCCTATTAGTATGTCTTTTTTCCCTTCTTTTACCAAATAGGGAAAACATAAGATAAATTGCAATAAAATTTGTATGGCACATTAATGCTTAATGTGACAGTCAGTATTGATGGAATTCTACCATAATTCTTCCTCAAGCTTTGACATTTCCTATATTTTTACCAAGTTTTATGTTATGCTTGTTACATGTGTTCTATACTTTATGTCAGAACGAATATTCGCTACGAATTGCAGTACCTACTTACAATGAATTTTCGGACAAAGAAATACTTTGAATTGTTGCCAAGCACATCCAATAATATATACCTTGGTATATTGTCAGACTTTGACCTCTAGAGCGTAATTTTTTATAGAAAACGTTGTAACAAAAATTTTTAGCTTGTTCTATTTTTTTACTCGTGTCCTTATTCTGTAGAATAGTTATTCAAATATAAAAACTTTTAACTTAATATTATTTTGCACGTTTTATTTTCTTTCAAAACCAATAAATAGTTATGAAAAAAAGCATATTGTGTAATACATGAAATACGTACATAAGCCGATGAAGTCGGTTAAATACTGTTATAGACTAGATTTGGGTTATATTAGCAGAGACCGAATCTCGAAATCCCATTTAGTTCTACCGGACTCGATTGGGGACTCATTTATTTGCTAATGCAGGTTTTTATGTATAGCAATTGTATACATATGTTTTTGGACATAATATAAAGGTTGGCATTTTTGTTCAAATACATTTTGTATGGCAGAATACTAATTGTGTTATTATACACAATCAAAAACAAATCAGGCGGTAGGTGACGGTAGCCTGTCAGTCAAAAAACTGAAAAATCCGTCAGTCGTCTTTAAATATTGGTGGTGACTGCACGTGTTCTCTCTGTGTGGAATTATATAGAGCTACTATTACATACCCTTCTTGGTTTTGTTTTTAAAGGTGAATTTAATTAATCGATGAACTGATTTACATAGGAAATGGCAGTAGGGAAAGTGAAAATGAAGAAGAGCATAATGAACGTTCGGATGTACCTATCTAAAATGTCAGAAATAAAGATAATCCCTGATTTTTATTGTTTTTATTTTTATTTATTTGTAAATGTCATAATATTGAAGAATGATCAGTAGGTACTTTAAATACTTTTGAGCTAAGATTTTAATGATTAAATTATATGGTTTAAATGTAAACCTGTGTTTGAAAACAATATTTTATACAATATAAATGTTGTGTTATTTTAACCTTCTTTTCTTCCATCATTACACCAGCTTCAGTAAGACACTTTAAAAGTACTATAAAATTTTCCAAGTAAATCAATCCAGCAAAGATATATTCGCAATCGTGGGGTTATCCTCGCTATTTACTTACAAGGAATTATCGAAACAAAATCGTTACTTACAAATCAATATTAATCTCTTTTAGCACAAAACACATAATTTGACTAAATTATGCATGAAGAAAATGCATTAAACCACTCTATATAAATATCATCTTCGGACGCTCCGGGAATATGACAGTTGCCGAACCGTGACGAAGATTTCTATGCGCATTATTACTTTTGGAGTACTGTAATATAATTATCATAATATTGTAATTAGTGTTCCCGCTATGTTAACCCCCGCTAGGTTAGTCTGTTATATGTGTCTGAATTCAGGTTTGATTCTTGATAAACTATATTCTTGATGATCTATACTATTTTAATATTATAAAGCTGAAGAGTTTGTTTGTTTGAACGTGCTAATCTCAGGAACTACTTGTCCGAGTCTGAAATCCCTCAACCGTAACTATATAAAGGTTTCAATGTTTCAATAAAGGTGAGCCTGTCTCACTGTATCGGTACCTGTACCGATACAAATCTCAATGATCGAATTACCATCGTCCTTTAACCAAAACAAAGGCCAAACAATTCTCTCTAGAAACTTCTGTGTACAAGTGATTTCTATTTGGAATTACGAATAGTTTCTGATGCTTTATATTTTGTATTGTGGTGTTATCTGCTATTTGAATTTCTTTACTTTCATAAAAAAATGTTTACAGTACATTAAAATTTAGTAATTTCGTAATAATCTGATTTATCTCATAACAAAATAACAATAATATATTTATGAAAGATATTTGTTACAAAGATGTATTTCTTTTTTGTATAAAATTGTAATTTTTTGGCTGTGTGGTATGTCTCTATGTAGTTGAAAAAATACAAACAATTCCAATCTACACTTAAAGAACTACTAAACCTCTTGTTCCTAGAGAGATCAAAGGAATGATATGAACAAAGAAGTTTTAAATTTTATCGTTTTAGAGGACTTGATATTGAATAGTTTAGAAACTTCAACACTTGAATTGCGAACTATCAAAGTACAAGTTCTAGGAAGTTATTAAATACTTTCATATTACAGTCTTGTTTAAGATCTTCTAGTATATTTTCACTAGTTGTGCCCGCGTTTTTACCTGCATTGCTCCCCTTCTATTGCGTCTATATTATCTTAGCGTGATGATATTTAGCCTTCCTCGGTAAATAGACTATCTAACAGTGAAATCATTTTTAAAATCGGACCCGTGGTTCCTAAGATTAGCTTTTTCAAGCAAGCAAGCAAACAAACAAACTGTTCAGCTCTACTATATTAGTATAGATTCTATTATAAATTATCATAGACTTATTATATGAGTGTAGTGTTGCTCGAAGTTTATGTAATATTTAAATCACTATGCTACTAAAATTTCATTTTCTAAAAGTTTTAGAAGTTCATTCGAATAAAATTTATCTACGATAATCATCCTTATATTTATGTAACATCTATAAGAAAGTGATAAATGCGTTACCTCACCTTACATATTCACAAAGCTTCAAAATCAAGTCATACTACTTTTAAGCTTGATCTCTAGCTTAAAAATCTTAGGATTTAAAATGTCTAGAGGACAGACATAATCATGCAAAAAGGTAGTGTAAAACTTTCATAATTTATTTAATTGAATTTCATCGTCGGTTCGCATGCATTATTCAAAAGCCATGTCTTCGCGAAATGTTTAATTATTATAATAGTTCAAATACTTTACTTAGTCATATTGAATTAGTTCTTTTGTTTTAGTTCTCGGTTATTTACATAGATGAGTAATATTATAGTACTAGCTGTGCCCCGCGGTTTTACTCGCATCGCTCTGCTCCTATTGATCCAAGCGTGATGTTATATAGCCTATAGCCTTACTCAATAAATGGGCTAGCTAACAATGAAATAATTTTTCAAATCGGAGCTGTAGTTCCTGAGATAAGCGTAATAAATGCCCCCTAGAGAGCATATAAAATAAACACACCAAAACCTGCTGACTTTCAAGAAACAGGGAAATGTTCGATTCATTCATTAATATACTATAGCCACTTTCCGTAACTAAATTTCCTTGTTCCCTTTGTTTTGTGAAGTTTGTCGATTTATAACTAATTGTTTGTATTTGATAACTAATTTACGCGTAGCACTTACGTAGAACTTACGTAGCACTTACGTAGCAGTTTGGCTACGTGGACCCAATCAGATAATTGATATCGAACTCTGGTTAGCTTTAGACGTGTTTGCTTATACTGAAGAGCAAATTTCCCTTTCTGTTTCAATTTACTTAGAGTTATGAGTTATGTTTATTTTGAGAAATAAACATAACTCATAACTCTAAGTAATAACAAATATATTATTAATAACTGTTTTTGCAACTACATCGTCACTAATACTAGAAAGATACAGAATATATATTTTTGTAACTTTATGAACTTATTAACCGATTTTAAGCATCCTTTCAACAGTAATACTACGTTCCAGGTTGTCTGGAAGAGATCGCTGTCTTAGCGATAAGACCGCCTGTTGTGCTCAACTGTGTCTATTTCTTTTATATATTTACTTTTGTAATTTTTATTTCTTGGTGCACAATAAAGCATTTTTGTTTGTTTGTTTGTTATACACTACAATAATATGGCCATAACGTAGGTAAGTGATAATAATGCCACTTTTCTAACTACTAATGCGTCATACAATTATTCGAAGCAACCATAAACGAATACGCGTTAACGGTTTGAAATTGTATGGAAATTACGTATAAACGAAAATGTAAATAATATTTTATGAATTTTACATAAAAGAATAACTTAAAAAAGCTCAGAGATGTTTAATTTTATTGTGTAGTAAATTATAAATTATATTATATACTATTATGTCTATGAAGCTCCTGGGGACATTAGATCGACATTCAATACATTATTGGGACCTCTAAACACTAAGTTACAACTAAGCCTGGTTTACGACTTCCCTACAGTATAATACTTAAACGTAACTTGAAATTTAGCAGAGGTCTACCCTTTTCATAATTAGGACATGACTTATATTGTCTTTAAAGTAAATATGACCTTATGTTTTAAAATTGATCATTTCTTCTTCTCGGTTCATATCTGCTTCGCGAGGTTGTAATAAAATAATCACATTTCTATTCTAAGAATACAGAATTATCATTACTATTTCTTATACTTGTCTATTGTCAAAATAACACGTGACAAGGAATAAATAGACAAAGACTAGATAGGAAGCGGTCAATCGCTTGACAATGGCACAAAGAAAGGTTAATTTGTTGTATTGTGTGTATGATTTGTTAGTGCGTAACTATTGTTACATTATTAAGGTAAATGTACTATTATGAGGATCAGAGGAAAGGTTCTTGGGACATGCACATGGAGTTGTTAATTCGTATTACGTGACAGAAAGTTTAATTAAACTCAAAAAATAACTCAGAAACACTTTTAAAAAAATATTTCGAAAAATAAATTATTTGTTAGTGCGATTTATTGTTATGTAACCGATCCATCCATCCACCAATGTGAACCAAGTTTGAATTAAATCTATACCTTTAAAGTGGGTCAAAATCAAATGTAAAGGAATCGGTGATATTCAAACATAATATTGGTGAGGCTTATAAACATTTTGTTCACTGACAGAGTGTTAAGAATAGTAGAATATACTTTTAGAATACGGTAGTGGATCTCATAGAAAACCAACATCAAACATAGTTCACCAATACTTGCAATATAAATGCAGTAACTCCTTATTCATTGTCAAAGTTCGTTGTAATGGAAAATCCAACACGACCGGTAAGAGATTAGGTAATAGAAAAGCCGTTTCAGAAAGCACGTAGACCTACGTGCTGTGTCGGCTGTTCCAAGAGACTAAATTCCTTACTATTGCTCTTACAAATGTTCTTCGGGTCACTTCTATTAAACATTTTAAATCCATTGTTTCTTTTATTCATTTCAAGACAGGATTAGAATTTCTTAAGAACTTCTGCATTATGATGGTCGAACGTGATAATCGATTCGATATTAAAAAAAAACGAAAGATTATTTATTTATTTATTTAGCTTAAAATTCGGATAACGCAAATATAACACAAATAAATGTTATCTAAAGTTATAGCTAAAGAAGAACACGTAATATTATTTATTTTTGTGTGGTAGGTATGTCTGTGATGTTTTCGTACAAATATTCTATGACCATTAGATTACATCCATTTATAGTACGTTGGTTACAATAAATGTTATACACAAAACAATAATTTATTATCGTTCAACAGAACAATCTAACAAATTCGGAATTTCCTTATATTAAATTAAATTCGGATTAATAGCTGCTTGCTCTTGTTAATTAAAATTATACGAATCATGATAATTAGAGAGATTTTTGTGGTAAAGATTATTTAAAATGTTATTACCTACTTAAACAAAATTATTTTTGTATGATGATTTTATGCGTATTATGAGCGGTTTTATGAAGATTTGTTAAGCAATTTGTGAAAATATTGTTCAGAAATCACATTGTGAAGGTAATTATATTTTAGCAGGGAGCAATGCTTCTTCAGTGGTTAAGGTCTTTGACAAGGTGTAGTTTAAGAACTATTCTGTCTAGTACCTACGTTAGGAATGTACGCAGTGTATAATAAGCTTTCTAGGTCGGTTTCTGCGTTAATAGTTCGTAATTATCTTTCTTTGTAGTGTGAAAACCTATCCCTTTCTATACAAAATATCTAAGTCCTATATCTATAGTATTATAATTTTCTATCGCCTTCAAGAAGTTTCCAAACCCGCTTGTTATGAATTACTATTCATATGACATAAAGCTTTCAAATAGTCTGAATATAGCTTCAGGAGTTATATGATATAAACATAGTGCTTGAGAAATCCTTTGTCACATATTAATTGAGTAGGAAAATAGGTTTATGGTATCGTTAATGTAGATAAGTGCCTCCAGGTATGCCTAATTAAGCATATTGATGCTCTTCTGAGTAATTCGATAATGTTGTAAAGTTATATCTAGTAATTGGTATTAATTCGATTGAGTATTAAACTGATTTACTTACCTATTAGTATTTCAAAATTAAACATATTAAAAACTAGCTGTGCCGCTAATACATTACTAGACTGTAACGTTTCATCCAAATCCATCCAGTATTTTTTTCTTGAAAAAGTAACAAAATTACATAAATACATACTGACAAACTTCCGCATTTATAATATGAGTGAATTCCGCATTTACAATAGTATTCACATACACCTACAATTTTGTATGGTGTGTACATAAATGAAAAAAAAAAAAAACACCTAGATAAGCTTAAAATAAAATTCAAATTTTAAAACCAAGGTTCACGAAAATTAATAGTTACGATTTAAAGTTAACATTTTGCGGTTTACAAGTTAATGGTGTGGATTCGCTTAAAAATAACTCCGCCATCTACACTTAACCATTTTGAGCGGGAAAATGCAACCGCCCACTAATGAAAAATGGTTTCCAGAAATTCCTTTATGCTTTTAATAACGCTAAATATCGTTCACTAATGTAACATGCTGGTAATAATTTTAGAAATAGTTTTATTTTGATAGAGCAGTACGTTTGTGGGTGTCTCGTAAAAAGTTTCTTATTATTTTCATAGATATCGATACCTATATGAAAACTTTTGATTTCTAACTCATTCGCAAATGGCTGAGCCGTTTTGAATGAAATTTTGTACATAGAAAGTTTATGTACCTACCTACTAATGTATTTAGTTCAATATATTTACATGTAAAGCCAGGACAAGTGACTAGCATAATGCGTGTTATATAAACAATTATTATATTGCATATTATAATTTCCATAATAATAATTAACTAGCTTTGCTAAGATTAGAGTTGATATTGTAACGGTATAATTCATGCATTTAATATGCCGTTATAATTGCATTCACTATACAAAACTATGCCTCTTGGTTTCACTTGAACTTTCAACAACATTCATGAAAGACTATCTAAATTATTTATCTAAACATTTTAACTAATGAAGTGAAGACTTCTTACTTCAATTAAAAGTCCTGGGTTCGAGACCAGACGAACGTGCCAGAAATATTTCAATTTAACTGCACATTATCCATGTTGCTCGAAATGGTGAAAGAAAACATTGTGAGGAAACTAGAATATCCAAGAGTCAAATTAAATTTTAAATTTATTAAAATTTCAGTTTATAGACTAGTGTGTATTAGGAAAGATAAATGCTTATTCCTAATAATTTTTTTCTCGATGTCACGAACGCTAGAATCATCAGGATTAGAGTATATCAATACAAACATATTAAATTTAAACCGATCGTAGGCCTTTATAATTTCAGCACTAATCTAAATTTAGCATTAACATCATTAATTAGCCGACGGACAAAGCTGATGTACATAGAACTATAATAAACCATGCAATTCCATACAACACAATAGCATGTGGGTGAGTGTGAGATATCGCCTATGCTCCTATGCAGACAGTGATTTAACCCATGCTATAAATAAATAGATAGCTTGGTTCTCAGGTGAGTGGTTTATATAGTTTTGTACTCCAACTCAAACATAGTAGTTTTTAAAATAGAACTCTATTAGTTGTAGTGAGGTAGTGTATTAAATTGAGAGCCCAACTGACACATTTTTGAGTCACTCTAAATAATTATGTAGAAATTATTTACTATCGATTTAAATAGCTGTTTTAACAGAGAATAACCAGCAAGAATGTCTGCGGTTGCTTTCTTTTTGTACCGAGTAATCTATATATATAAAAATGAAACCCGTTTCGCGTTGTCACGGCATCACGTGTGAACGGCTGAACCGATTTCGATAATTCTTTTTTTATTATATTCCTTGAAGTACGAGGATGGTTCTTATGTAGAGAAAACGTAAATATGTACCACGGGCCAAGCCGGGGCGGACCGCTAGTTAGGTATAATATTATGTCAAGAATTAAGAAATACGTATACATAGTGTAAATGCAGTGTCTATGTACATAGGAATGTAGCTTTTTCAACCCTTGTCATACAATTTTTACTACTGCCTCTGAAAATATAAAATTCTGCGAACTTTAATTTTAGATTTCAATACTTTTTCAAACTCAAACTCAAACTCAAACTCAAACGTTTATTTATTCAATTAGACTTCTTCGAGAAGCACTTTTGAAACGTCAATACATATTTTTAACATTTACCACCGATTCGGAAAGCAGTATCTATGGAGAAGAATCGGCAAGAAACTCCATAGTTGCTCTTTTAAATCATTTCAGTATTACAATTTAATTTTACAAAATATGTAAGTAACTGTACGTATATATCATAATATGCCAAAGAACTGTCCTGTGGTTTTTACGCGACAACCCTCCATGGGTTTTTATCTTCCATATATTCCTTAATGCTGTAATAGGCTCTCTGAACTAATACGTTTTTTACATAATTTTTAAATTTAGTACTACTAAACTCTTTAATACTATGAGGAATTCTGTTGTAATAAAGTATACCTTGGCCCATAAATGAATTTTTAACTTTAGCTAACCGGTAAAATGGCATTTCAATTTTATTTCGGTTCCTTGTGCCATAACGGTGTCTATCTCCTACTCTTGTGTGTAAGTCTGCGTTTTTGTGTACATATAAAATATTATTAAATATATACTGTGATGGTACTGTGAGGATACCAGTATTCTTAAAGAGATCTCTGAGTGAGTCCCTAGCACGTAAATTATATATAGAGCGTATGGCTCTTTTCTGTAATATAAATATAGTTTCTATATCTGCAGCCCTGCCCCATAGCAGAATTCCATAGGACATAATGCTATGAAAGTAGCTAAAATAAACCAATCTAGCCGTGTCTTCATCGGTGAGATGCCTTATTCTTCGAACTGCATATGCAGCTGAACTAAGCTTAGCAGCGGTGGTGGCAACATGGTCCCCCCATTGTAGCTTCTCATCTAGTGTCAAACCAAGAAAAACAGTAGAATCCACAGGGTATAATACCTCCCCGTTTAAAATAATATCCCTTTTCACCTTTTTTACATTTGGAAGGATAAATTCAACACAATTTGTTTTTTTTGCATTTAATAATAAATTATTAGCAGTGAACCATTTGGATATGCGTAAAAGAGCAGAGTTTACTTCGTCAACATTTGTGTCATGTCTATCCACATTAAATATTAATGAGGTATCATCTGCAAACAGTACTATTTCACACATATCCTGCAAATAATAAGGTAGGTCATTAATATATACTAAGAACAAAAACGGTCCTAAGATAGATCCCTGCGGAACACCTATGTTAATCGGCGCACCGCGAGATTTCTCTCCATTAACAACAACGGTTTGTACCCTGTTCTGAAGATATGAAGCTATGAGGTCCTGAGATAAACCTTTAATACCATAAAAATTTAGTTTCCGTAATAGAGTGGTATGTTCTACACAGTCAAAAGCCTTAGAAAGGTCGCAGAATATCCCCAAAGCATTCTTTGAATTTTCCCATGCTTTATATATATGTGACAAAAGAGCTATTCCAGCATCAGTGGTAGAGAGCCCCTTTGTGAAACCAAACTGTTTGGCGTGCAGTAAACCATTTGATACAAAATGACTACATAATTGGTTTAAAATTAATTTCTCGAAGACTTTGCTCAAAGTTGGTAAAATGGAAATTGGCCTATAGTTATTACAGTCTTCTTGGTCACCACTTTTAAATAAAGGAATAACTTTACTTAACTTTAATAAATCAGGGAATATACCACAGTCACAACATTGATTAAATATAAACGCTAAGTGGTTGGCAATGTTTTCTATAATATTATTTACTAGATTTACAGACATTCCCCAGAGATCACATGTTTTTTTTAAGTTTAATGTTTTAAAAGTTTTAACAATTTCCTCTGCAGTCACATGTCGCAATTCAAATAATACATTACACTCAGCAACATGGTCCCTCAAGTAGGACTCAGCAAGCGCTGATGACGAATTTAATTTTTCGGTAATACTAGCAGGGACACTACTAAAAAAATCTTCAAAAGCAAGCGCAACATCAGCACTTTTCAGCTTTATTCTTACAGCTATTTTAATTGTATTTATGCAGACACAATAAAATAAATTCGTTCGTTTTATATTGTTGTTTATGTTTGGATAACGCGCCTAGTAATCATTTTAATCCTCTTTCAGAATGAATTCGGACGATATCACTATTTGCACAAACTTCGGTGTGAATATAAAAAATGGGTTCAGTTGTTTTAAAAAAATGACGATTAAAACAATGGTTAATTGTCTCCAATATTTTGATTTTTTATTCTTATATTTAAACTTTGAATTTTAAACACAAATTATAAGTGTTAAAAATCTTTGTCGTACTATTATACCTATTCAGAAAATATGCTTTATTTAATATCCATTGTATCGATTCCAAGCAAATTACAGCTGAATAATTTATATGTGCTTGAATGAATTAAATTTCAAATTCATGAATGTAAATCTACAAAATTACAGTTTAATTTACAAACTTCAATTCAGAATATTAAGAGAAAATTACAACGAAGACCATTCTTTCTTTATGACACTAGAACAAGCAGAACACATCGCAACTTACAAGTCGCTGTCAAGCACACGAGAATAACAAAGATGGATTGCTTTTAACTATCTCAAGAACGACCCTATAAAGACATGAGTACCTAAAAGTAACTTAAAGTTAGTAATTATTGAAAACAAAATATGTTAAAAGAACTATCTCTATAAAGAATAAAACTATTCATAATATTACGTTCAATTTATTTCAAAAGCTCATGATTTAACACCAAACAACAGATTTTAAGTAATATTTCCTAAAAAAGCACTTTGACCTTACACTTTATATTATTGCACTCACACTAACTCACTGCACAATACACACATGCAAAGAATTTACATCGACAAAGCTTATAGTTGTGTTCTATTGTACAATCTCTTTGAGGGACTTTCAACTGTAATTCCTATGGCTGCAACTATATGTTTCAACATTTGGCTTTGTACCCGAAATTCCTGTTCGTATAGAAAAGATTTAGGCCAAATATTATAATATACAAAAGGGTTCATGAAAACTTTTATTTAAAAGTTCATTATTAAAGTTGCCTTGTGTTGAGATGGATATTTGCAAAGCTTTAGTTACAATATACATGTACTGTATTCATAATAAACATGACGAAAGATTTTAAAATCCTCTTCCATAATGTGTGTATACGTTTACTATACAAGAAAAACCCTATATTTCGGTAATATACTTAAATTTAACGAAGATAAAAGCCATTTTTCAAAAAATATTTATTAACTGTGCCAAAACAGCTCGCAGGTGTCATGGTGTAGGCGTGACGTCACTCTTTAGTAAATACGTAATTATTTGTACGCATTGCGAAGAAAATTAAAAAAAAATATTTATTTAATATGTGTTATAGAAACGAATTTCAAAGTTTATAAGTGGTGTGCAGTATTGCAGTGTGAATCCACATAAAAATAATGCTCAAAAATGTGTTAGTAATTATTTCAAGCGAGAAAATAATAAGAAATGATTGTATAAAGTTGGCGCGGAGAACCCCGAACCACGTATTCGTAAATTCGCAATTATATTTCTGTTTTGAGTCGATAAAGCATACGTGAAACAATA
>CAJQZM010035457.1:0-10779 GCA_907164665.1 Colias nastes
CACAATTTGAGTCAAGAAGTTATATCCAATCCAACCAGCCTCAAATAAAGTACCTAGTTTAGATTTTACTACATAGTATAGTGATAACTGTTTTCATACAGCTATCTATTAATCAATCAAACCATAAGAAAAAAAATCATATTTTAGATTTAGCTTACTAACTACTTACTAGAGTAGCGCAGGGACGCTGGCCTCCTACATTAAAAAAAAAATAAATAAAATTTTAGTTTTAAGCTACTATAAAAATATGTTAAATGTACTATTTGATTTTATTCATCTTAATTCGTTTGTTATAGGGGTTTCTGAAAGCACAGTACGCAGGATAGTAGAGGAAGGGAGTAGAAATGAAGGCAAATTTTCAACGCCAGCCAAACATAGGAGAGGTAGACCATCAAAAACTTTAGATGACTTTGACGTCTGCGCAATACGCCAAAAAATTCATTTTTTTTACACCGTTAAAAAGGAAGTGCCAACAATTGGCAAATTATTGGCTCAGCTACGTGATGACATTGGGTATGATGGTAGTCGTGAGCATTTGCGAAAACTTTTAAAAAATAAAAAATGGTTGCCTGTAAAGTCGGTTTTACGGGCGAAGATTTTACGTGACAACGTCTTTTTCTCGATCATAGTTGAGTGGGAGAGAGACGCAAGGCATTCGGCGGGCCTCTCTCTCGTTCGGTGACTCATCGTAACGTTACCGAGCGTTACACTTTTTCATAAGTGACTCCCAGCCGCAACCTAATTTAAGACGTTGTCACGTCAAAATAGGATTTCGCTATACAAAAAGTAAATCCAATAGGCAGGTTCTGCTTGAAAAACCCATTATAGCACACAAAAGAGAAATGTATCTGCAAGCTATAATGGACAATAGAAATTTGCCAGAAGAAATTCAGAAGGATATAATTTACTTAGATGAAAGTTATATACATTCAAGCTATAAAGTTAAAAAATGTTGGCAGTCAATAAACACAGGAGGTGTGACTACAGAAATTTCTAAAGGAAAGAGATGGATTTTAGTATATGCTGGAAATGAAAAAGGCTTTGTGACTAATGCTCTTTTAATCTTTAGTGGTTTAAATAAACAAGAAGATTATCACTCTGAGATGAACCGGGCAAACTTCCAAAAATGGGTTACTGAAAAACTAATACCAAATATTAGAGAACCCTCAATCATTGTTATGGACAATGCTCCCTACCACTCGGTGGTAAAAAATAAATGTCCAACATCAGCCAACAAGGTTGATGAAATAAAAATGTGGTTGTTAGAAAATAATATTCCCTTTGATCTACAACTAAGGAAACCTTCTCTTGTTCAGCTGGTAAAGAAGCATAAACCAGATCCAATTTATGAAATTGATGAATTATTGGGGCAACACGGTCACACAGTGGTAAGGTTACCGCCTTATCACTGTGACCTTAATCCAATAGAGTTGATTTGGGCACAAGCAAAAAGAAAGATCGCTTCGCAGAATGTTGGAGCAAAAAATATTAAAGAATTAGCTTTAGATGCCTTCAACTCCATTACAAGTGAAGATTGGAAGAATTGTTGTGACCATGTAAAGAAAATAGAAATGGAATATTACAATAGGGGCAAAACCCTGTACGAAGACATAGAGAAATTTATTATTCACGTTGGTGATGAGAGCAGTGAAGATGACTCAGATAGCTGTTATAGTGCTGAAGAACCAAATGATGATACTGAAGATGCCCCGTACCCTCTTGCCAGTACTTCGAAACAGAGTGATGATCAGTCCTTTGAAGGAGTAGAATATTTAGATTTTGATGAATTATATTAATGTACAAAATTTATCTACAAAAAAAATAAAAATATGTAGTTATCAAATAGCCTTGTTTTTTTTCTACCCGACGGACCCAGAAAGAGGGTAATGTGTTTGAGCTGCATGTATGCTTGTTTGTTTGTATGTTTGATTCTATGAGCGCCTCTGCAGTCTAAACACTTGACCGATTTTTATAAAATAACTAATTCCAAATACATTTAAGTAAAATTTGACCTAGGTAGGTCAATTAAAATACTAATGTATTTTTGTCTTAAATTTACACTATTGCTACAATGAAACAATTAGAACGGTTTAAATCGCGGTATTTATTTTAGATTATATTATATAGATTTTTAGATTTTTATTCTATAGTATCAATATCGCTTGCGTCGCAGTATCAGTGTTGCTATATGAGCGACGGTGGCGCCCTCATTTATTTTCATCTCTTTTGTGTCGCACTGTACAAGTAAATGTCATGAAAAATTAAGTTTAATACAGTGCCCTATAGTCTTGAGAAGCTGCATGCACGGCGTCTGTAATAATCAAAACCATTATAGCGTAATTGACGAGTTGTATGAATTGATTGTGCGTGGTCTCAGTGACTCTGCCGTGGCCTGTTCGGGACGTAGCAAGTCAAAGAAAGTAGTGATAGGTTGGAGTAGACTTGTGGCTGGTGCATACAGGGAGGCCAGGTATAAATATTCAGTATGGGCGCGGAGGGGTAAACCACACATTGGAATTGAGTATAATGAGATGTGTGAATCTAGAAAAAAATTTAAAGCACGTCTTAAATGGTGTCAGAACCATGAAGAACAAATCAAAATGGACAACTTAGCGTCACATCATTCGCGTAAAGATTTTCGTTCTTTTTGGAAACAGACAAACAAACTGAACTGTAAATATGGCCTCCCTGTATCTGTAGGTGGCGCTAATGATCCTGTAAGTATTGCTAACCTCTTCAAAGAGCATTTTAAAGTTACGTCTCCACTAGGTCAGAGTCTGATACTGTGGATCAGGATGATCGGGAATTTAAAGTCACTGCTTTAGAAATTCAGCGAATAATAAGTAAGATGTCTAAAGGAAAATCTCCCGGTCATGATGGTCTAAGTATTGAGCACCTAAAGTATGCAGGGCCTCACATATCGAGAGTGTTATCAATGTTTTTTAATCTGTGTATTCAGCATAAGTATCTTCCCAGTGATTTAACAAAAACTATCGTAGTGCCAATTGTTAAAAATAAAACAGGTGATTTAGCGGACCAGACCAACTATAGGCCTATTTCTCTTGCAACGGTAATTGCAAAGGTATTTGACAGCCTGCTTAATGAACAACTAAACAGGTACGTAGAAATACACCAAAATCAGTTTGGATTCCGATCGGGACTTTCTACGGAAAGTGCAATATTGTCTTTAAAGTGGGCTGTCAAGTACTATATGGACCGAAATACGCCAATATATGCTTGCTTCCTTGACCTGTAGAAGGCGTTTGATCTGGTTTCTTATGATATCCTTTGGGATAAGTTAAAGAAAGCTAATGTACCGTCCTCTCTTATTAACACATTTAAATGTTGGTACAGAGGCCAGATCAATCAAGTCCGATGGGCGGGGGCTTCATCTCAGCCGTTTGGGCTGCAATGCGGTGTGAGGCAGGGGGGGTTAAGTTCGCCCACGCTTTTCAATTTGTATGTCAACGAGCTGATTGAATCACTCAGCAACGAAAGGATTGGTTGTCATATTGATGGAGTTTGCATCAACAATGTAAGTTACGCAGATGATATGGCGTTGCTGAGTGCTTCAGTCTGCGGTCTTAGAAGGTTAGTGGCCATCTGTGAAGAGTACGCTGCTCTTCATGGATTGGTCTACAATACTAAGAAAAGTGAAGTCATGGTCTTTGAGTCTGGGCGCCGAGTTACGCATTTTTTACCCCCAATACGTTTGAACGGAGTGCCATTGGGGAGGGTCTTTAAATTCAAATATCTCGGACACATATTGACCCCTAGACTCAGAGACGATGATGACATTGAAAGGGAACGACGGGCACTGGCAGTGAGGGCAAATATGATAGCTCGTAGGTTTGCACGTTGTTCTAATGAAGTTAAAAAAACCCTATTTCGTGCGTATTGTACATCTTTCTACACGTGCAGCCTATGGGCTAGTCATACTCGACATTCTTACAGCTCGCTCCGTGTTCAATATAATAATGCGTTCCGGGGCCCGTGCCCCGTTAATGGGGCTGCCCCGTTATTGCAGCGCATCAGGGATGTTTGCAGAAGCTCGTATAGACTGTTTTTACGCTACAATGCGAAAGAGATGCACATCCCTGGTGCGCCGTGTGCGGGACAGCCCCAATGTAATCATGCGCTGTATAGCGAGTCGGCTCGACTGCTGGTATGTAAACCACTGCTGCAAACTGTCTGCTTCCTTGATAGCTTTGTAGCGGTGGAGTGCATTCCTAGCAGTCATAATAAATTGTAATAAATTGTATAATAAATTTTATTTTTACTAACATAATTTTTAAGTTATTAATTGTTACTAACAAAATGAGTCCTGGTTACTTGAATAAATGAATGAATTATTATTATTTGAAAAAATAATTAATAAAAAAAATTAAAAAAACCCGACTGACACTGCAAATTCATAACACGCAGTCGGAGGCTACACGGCTACAAAATATTACTGGCCTCTACCCATTCTATACATCTTATATAGCCTCCGACTGCGTGTTATGAATTTGCAGTGTCAGTTTTTTAATTTTTTTTATTAGTTATTTTATTTTATTCTTTTATTTGTACAATCAGGTAAAACATATTAAGCTAATGGAAAACTATAGATAAAGACCAATCCAATGATATCTTGCACATCAAAATCCGTTCAGCCGTTTAGATTTGAAAATATTATCGTCCTTTTTTCGCGCAATTTTTTAATAGACCTATGTGTTCTAAGCCTAACAATATGTCATGACTGTAACGTAACACATTTCGTTACACATCGTTACAATCATGACAAAAAATGCGTGCGACATAATCGATTGTGAATGCTAAGAACCACGAAGTAGTCTGATTCTTTAGTTTTATAGTAAACCTACTTATAGATTTATAATAATAAGACAGAATATATATACTTACCTCGCAATTGAACACTTTAAATACACTTTTTTCGAGCGACAAATCTCACATCAACACAAAACACCATTTCTCTCAAAGAAAAAATGGCTGCTTTTGTTTTTTAGATGTTGCCAGCATGCCACATAGTGTTGCCACTCAAGAAAATTAGAGAAGGATTCTGATAATTCTTATAGTATGGCAGTTAGAGACGTTACATACGTGACGTTACACACGTATAAAAAAGTGGACAGTTTTTAAAATAATAATAAAAAAATCGATTAAGGCCTTGTGCATTAAAAGATTTTTATGTACATGTTGAATAAGAATCGAATAACTTAAATTTTTCATAAAAATGCGAGTCAGTCATACCATTTCGTAGGGGTTATCAGTTTTTGTCACAAGGGTGTTAGGTGTACAAATATTTTTTATATGGACATAAAAGTGGAGCCAGTAAAAACAATATAAAATAAAATATTTCTGCAAGAGATAGATTGAGTTTTATGAAATAATCTAAAAGAACACAAGCATACCTTTTATTACATATCTAACAAAACACTTATTGTCAAAAAACTTTGATGCCATATGAGAAATAAAATGGGAACATTGAAAAAATAATTCATGTACAATTTTTCGCGGTTATACCCTAATATCTCTTCATTTCAAAAAACAGAATGATTGGTGACTGACGAATAGTTTTTGCAATACATAATTAAGTTTCCAAAAAAGGTCTTGCATTAAGTGGTTGTGATTTCTTATTTATTTATCTCAAACAAAGCAAAACTGAATTTTACGAAAGTATTTATAATAATGGACTAGATTCAGCACGCGGCTTCCCTTGCGTGGGTTGCTATAACCTTTCTCTATGTCAAATTTCATCAATAATGGCAGTTAGGACGTGAAATAGAAACAAACACATGTGTAAAGGTTTTATATTTTCGTGGGATTAGAGGGAATTATAAAGACAGTCTAAGGAAGACGGTTCAACGAAGGAAGACGGTTCAATACGGTTTTCATATAAAGCAAACGAAGGCATAGCTACTATATCACAAACACTTATTATTTATATGAATATTAATGAAGACATGTTAATTTCAAAAAGAACTGTGAGGATATTATACGTGATTATACCATGCGCTGCTTACGAATCTCATTATTTACATACACAATTAATTGCTTGTGGTTCAGTGGTAATGAGCTTTGGTATACTGGTTCAATTTTTACATTATATAATACTAGCTATGCGCCCACGGCTTCGCCCGCATTGTCTAAAACCTAATAAATTATATACTAGCTTCCTCTTGAATCACTCTATTAAAAAACCTCATAAAAATCCGTTGCGTAGTTTTAAAGATTTAAGCATACAAAGGGACGTAGGGACAGAGAAAGCGACTTTGTTTTATACTATGTAGTGATTAGATTTATTTTATGTTACATGCATTACAAAGTAGATTGCAAATTTTTTATCGTTACTTGAACGCCTTTAGTACACCTACGCATTCGTATGCGGCAGCGAATCTCTGCGAAACTACTGCGTAGCGAAATATCTGCGGAACGTTAGTACACAGCAATGTTTTCGCAACTTTTTCGCAATGATATGCCATTGTAATTTTCTCCATATTTGAAGTTTTCTCCATGCTACCTCTTTTTTGTACGTATTTTTATAATCTGCGTGTCCAATTGCGTATAATACGGGATAATCTCGAATAGAATGCAAAAATAATTCAGTATTTTCGGCATCCATGGCGCGAAAATCTGTCCTCACCGACAGAACGCGATCTGACGCTTTGCGATGCGAAACATCACTAGCGAAACGTATGCGTCTGTGTAATGGCCATTTCGCAGTTCCTTGCGAAACAATACTGACAAGGACGCAACTATTTCTATCTATGTGCTAGAGTGAGACATATCATATGCGAAATCCTGCCACACTACTGACAGTTTTTTCGTTGTTTCGCTGCCGCACGCGAATGCGTAAAGGCTAAATACAGACGTAATAACTTATTAATTGGCTAATAACTTGCTTTTAAAATTACATCAAGAGATTAGAATTTAGCTTAATATTATTACTTTTGTAACTGACTAGGCAGAAAGATATAAATAAATATTTCAGGACAATTTTCACATGCGGCACGATCCCATGCTAAGCTTTCGCTAGTGTAATGGAAACCAGACGGCTGATAAACATACATATATAATTTTAAATAAATACTTAAATAGATAATTAACACCCATACACAGAGCAAACATCTATGTTCATCACACAAATATTTGCTTTGGGTGGGAATCGAACCCACGACCTCTGGCTTGGAAGGCAGGGCCACTACCAACCAAGCCAACCGGTCAATCCAAAGTATATGTATGTATGTAGATATATTTATTTGGCACGCCTCACCAATTTGTCTGAATTGCTAATAGGTCTAGTTACGTCTCATTTCTCTACCTACGTCCGTCTATTTCTAAATCCTACATTATCATGCTTATTACTTGATTTATGATTTATTATTACTAATATTATAAAGCTGAAGTGTTTGTTTGTTTGAACGCGCTAATCTCGGGAACTATTGGTCCGATTTGAAAAATTCTTTCGATGTAAGATAGCCCATTTATCGAGGAAGTCTACAGGCTAGGTATATATTATCATCTCGCTGAGACCAACAGGAGCAGACTCTGCGGGTAAAACCGCGGAGCACAGCTTGTATTGGAATACACGATATGTTATTCCAGCAATTACACAATTAATTTCGTTAACAAAAACTTTTCTAAGATCTGAATAGTCGCGGATGCCTCTATGATATATTACATTTTTAACATGTGTGTGTGTGAACATATATTTATTATTTATGTATGCATATTAATATAATTTATAATACACATTAACAGAAGCTAGTTTTGTAACATTCGAGCAGCACATTCCGTCTTCCGTTGTCATTAAATGCCTCGATTTAAATAATTATATATTTTCCATAGCGAAATATATCCATTTTTACGGTTGTCACTTGTCGCTAAGAGATTTATTTTTATGTCACATTAAATTAGATCGCGCATTAATAAATTGAAATTTGATACGATTAAGTTTAAACATTACTTCATTTTGAGATATATGAAACTTCGAAACAATCGAAGTAAAATATAGTTAGAAAATAAAAAAAAATATTCGCTTTAAATACGATAACATGCTTTCTACAAATAATAAAGATTAAAGTTTTCTATAGGACTACACAGTTCCTCTTTATAATATCACTTAAAACGTATCAAAAATAGTAGAGCAATTCTCAGTTCCTCACTTTTAAAAGTAACTAGGTATCACTTTTGAAAGTATATCACAGTTACAAAACTACATTACAAAATACAATAAATACAATATTCAAATCGATCGAAAGTTAACTGTACTATCGGCATACTTGTCGCAGACGAAATGTTTATATCACAAACATTTTCCATTTATTTATGTTTGAACACAGTCGTTAATAAAAATGTTAACAAACAGTCACGATTATGTCCGCATTGCTAAATTATTACATTGATTTCATAATTAATTTCGAATATTTTATAAACTGATGAAAATCTCCATAATTTTAGTTTAACGTACCTATAACCTTATATCAGAGAGAGCTTGTAATTTGACACGTTCCTATATTAGATCATAAAAATATGTATACACACGAGTATATCAATACAATAACAACTCACGTGATCATATGCATATATACATTACTAGATTTTCGCCCGCGGCTTCGCCCGCGTTTTCAAAGGAAAACTTTCCGTTCCCGTGGGATTTCCGGGATAAAACCTATCCTTTGTGTTAATCCAAGTTTCACTCTATATGTGTGCTAAATTTCATTGTAATCGGTTCAGTAGTATTTGCGTGAAAGAGAAAAAGAAAGGGAAGTAACAAACACACACACATCCTCACAAACTTTCGCATTTATATTATTAGTAGGATACACATAAAGATGATGTGACATCGGTCCATACAGATTGATTTAATCGACACGAGGGGACATTAGATATCCATACTAATAATATTATAAATGCGAAAGTAACTCTGTCTGTCTGTTACTCAATCACGCCTTAACTACTGAACCAATTTGCATGAAATTTGGTATAGAGATATTTTGATACCTGAGAAAGGACATAGGCTACTTTTTACCCCGGGACATAGGATAGGTTTTATCCCGGAAATCTCACGGGAACGGGAACTATGCGGGTTTTTCTTTGACTGCGCGGGCGTAGCCGCGGGCGGAAAGCTAGTGCTAATATAGTTTAGTGAATTAGAGACGTATTGACCTTAGTTTCCAAAAAAGGACTTTTCATTAGTTAAAATTGATATATGAATGAGAAAAATTGTCTTGAAGTATGGATTAATAGACACTGTCATAGTGATACTAAATCGCTTCAGTTTTTTAAATACTTACTTCAACGGCGCAACGACTTATAGAGGATTTTAAAATAAACTTTTTTTATTTCAGGGCTCGCAAACGTCAATTTAACTAAGTAGGTATATTAGAAATCTAGATAACCGGAATCATATGAATATTACTTCTAATTGACCAACAAACAAAAATTAAACCCACATGTTTGATAGTTACACAATTTTTATTACTTTTCCTAGTGCATATTGTTATATTTAATATCTATTATAAACACAGCTTTATCGGCTACCAAAACAACAGTTTTTCTCAAAACAAACTACCAAGTGACATATTTTGGTCATAATTTAAATGAAAATTTAATATTTGTGCTAATTAGAATTTATTGAAAATAAAAATTTGATTAATATGATTAATTCATTAGTCCACATCTATTCTTTGTAATTGACATTTGGACTAGGATATTGACTAGGATATTAAATTTGACTTATAAGTCCTTTGCCAATGGATAAATTATTTATTAGGTTATACAAAAAGAGTCACCGGTTTTTTAATTTGTTTGTTTATTAACCTTGTAATGGAAACACGAAATACGAAAAAGATATACCAACAAAAAATTGTAAATAGTTTATTGATGATTATGATTATGATTGATTCAATTAATCAGGGAAGATTTTAGTAAGCCTCTAAAAATTTTAACGAAAAATTTTTTTCAGTTTTCTCTTTCATTTATGCAACTATAATCGACGAAGTCGACAAAGTTACTTGGGTATATTTAAAATATAAGTAAATAGAATTCATATTTATTTAAAGTTAAATCGAATTAAGCCATGACCACACACGTTTACGATCGTCCACAGAACGGCGACAAGTGTGAAGCGCTTTTATAGCCGTCTGAACGACCTTTACGGCGCGTAAATCTCTTTGGTTTTTGTGACTCTGGTTACATGATCTTAGATGTATTTTAAACAGTTTACTTTTATTTGAATGTAAATAAAAAAGCTCTACTTATGTATCTAAAAAAACAAGTGAATCGATTTTGCTGAAATTTGCTATGTAGATAGTTCGTCATATTATTAGGAAACTTGTGAAAGGTATAGGTAAAGCATGTAACCTTTAACTGAAAGATAAGCATTACTATCAAGTATTTAATAATATGCTATAAAATTAATAACATGAATTCCTCCTATAAAATATACAAATTCCCTTAAACTATTTAAATAATGCTTATCATAAATGAATTTATAATTCAAATCACAAATGACAGAATTTGAATATAACAAATTTCTTTTAAATGAATAAAACACTATAATAAAATACGATTTAGGGGCGCGTTGTCATAACAACGCGCCCCTAAATCATCACCAAAATGAATATTAAAACTATAATTATCATAAAATTTATAATAATGTACAAAGAACTACATAATTATGTTAAAATATCACATAAGTTTATGGTACAAGTGACCGCCCCGGCGTTGACCGCTGCGTAGCTTAATTATTACATGTTAATTATGGATAAACATACA
>CAJQZM010035458.1:0-10509 GCA_907164665.1 Colias nastes
GTACTGAAAAATAGTACTCACTTCAGAGCGCTGTAAAACCCTAGCTACTGACGTAATTAAAAAATGTTGTAAATAAAAATTGTTCCTCGAAAAACAATCTACAAAAATTGTCTGATATAATTTCTTCCTAAAATGATAAAAAAAAAATTATCGAAAAATATAAATAGCTCTCATTTCTGAACATTTTCACTTATAACTTTTTTATTTATAGTTCTACGACAAAAAAGTACTGGACTAAAGTTGTAGAGAATTTAATTTTCAACAAATATTGCTAATAATGTTTTTTTATCAGATAAATAGTTTAAGTGATATATCGTAAAAACCATTTCAATCACTATTTTCAAGATGGCGGCCGTGGGACAAGGGTGGCGACCCCACAAACTTGGTTTTAGCTTCACACTGACCTCCCCTACACATCCAAAAAATAAAATTGCGTCCTCTAAAAAACTTAAGATTTGGCCTAAAAAATGTAACATTTCAATGGAACAATATTATTTAGTTAAAAATCGATACGAGTACATTAAAAAGACGGTGAAATTATCCTAATATAGACATCGAAGTAAATAGAATGGTGCGTTGTCGTGTTATTTCATGTTTAAGCGACAGTGAGAAGAAAATTTCCGGTGTATCTTTTCACGTGTAAGTACGACTTTATTGCCCTTATCTATAGTTTCTCAGTGATGATTATTTATACATTAGCCTAAAGTAACAACAAGTCGCGTTAAAACAAGGAAAATATTAGCGTAATATCGAGTTTTATCATTCAATAACCTATAAACATCAACAAGCAAGTGTTGCCAGTGTCGGGAAAAATAATACCCCGATCATCAATAAAAAATATTGATTTGACAATATGGCGAATCTCGAAAGTAAATGAATACGAAATCCCATAATAACCCAGTGTTTCAGGAAGATTTTGGCATCGAAAACATATTTTAATTTATTCCCCATAGTAATTTATTGTGATTGACATAAAATTACATTTATAATTTTATAGAACTGAACTACCTGCGAGTATTAATTATTAACCTATGTTTATCGATTGGTTTCCAGATGATCCAGACCTACGTAATAAATGGATCGAAGCAACTGGGAGAAAAGATTGGATTCCCACAAAATATTGTAAAATAAATATGAACAAGCCAATGAAAAAGTAAGAAATGTGTACACGAAATTAACATTGTTTCGCAATCAATAATCAATCTAATTATATTTTTTTTGTATCTACTACATTGATTATAAAGACAAAAGAAAAATCTCATAACTGGTTTTATTTAATTGATCCTAAAAATATTTACCCTTTCCCTTTAACATCCAAAATATCCGGGAGCTCTGATACTGTGGCAACATTCAACTTATACATTGACAAACTATCTTTGTCTCAGTCGCGGTTACAGAGTACCTTTGTCTATTAGTTTCTCTGTCTACGGCAAAACCTCAGAGCAATAAACCTATAGAGTTCTTATATTGAGACAGAACAAAATACATATTTTCTAATCTACTTACTCTTAGTCAATAACAGCATAAGCCAGATTGAGATAGCGATAGAGTATCTGCACTGTCTTCAAACGTAGCGCGCCGGCAGTCAGTTTGTTTTCCAACCAGCTGGTGGTCTCAGTGCGTCAAGTGTTTTTAACGAAATATTTAGAAAATATAAAGTGTATAGTGTTTCTTTTTATTTGTCAGTGTGCTAAAATGACTATTGTATGTTTAGCTACTGGCTATCACTAGTCGAATGGGAGTTTTGGATAAAAACAATGAAAAAATATCTTTCCATCGGTATGTGATTTTCAGCAAATTGATAAATATTTATGTTTTAAACCTATTTGAAGGTTTTATCAAGCGCTATTTTGTAATTTTATGTTGTAACTGTAACATTTACCCACTTTATGGGGTTGTGGAATACAAAAGAATTAAATAATTTTTAAAAAATGTCACAATACTATCACGTTTGGCATTTTGTTTACCACCGTAGTGTTGTAACACATCTAGCGTATATTATCGATTTATGACAAAAAATCTATTTCATATTAACGTTGATTTATTTATTTTGTTTCTTATATCAGATTTATATGTAGTTGTTGTTGCAAACTTGCAAATAATAGATGTAAATTTTTTACCGCAGGAAAATAAAAAATACCACGTGGTTGTTTTATTTGACTTATGAGTTTTAGTTTGTTGTTTATTAATTTCTCTTTTAGATTATTAATAAATTCATTTTGTTTTAGATTTTCAGAGCTAAATAAAAAATGGGTATAAAACATGAGACATGAGTAGATTGGACGCCGCCACAATTTGCTAGATTGTGTTCACTGCATTTCGAGCCTGCGTGTTATCAAGATGGATACTCTAGAAGAATTGTGCAATCTTATGCTTACGTTTTTTTTTGTTCCTGTAGATAATAAATACATTTGATTAAAGAGAGTGAATTTTTATTTTGAAATTTTTTTACACATAAGTTACTTTAAATGTGTAACTATGTGAAAATTAAACGGTTGATTAAATGACAGTTCTCATAGATGAGAAACTACTATTGAAATACATACTTAATATACATGCGTTTTCAAAGAAAAACCCGCATAGTTCCCATTCCTGAATCCTGTGGGATCAAAAGTAATTTTTCCAAATTTCATTGTAATCGGTTTAGTAGTATTCGCGTGAAAGAGTAACAAACATCCATCCTCACAAACTTTCGCTTTATTAGTAGGATGTAAGGAAAATGTTTTCTTTAAGACTGTCCTTTTATTAACTTGTTAAAATGCTGCATGATTCCTTCATGCTGACTGTGCCTTTCTCCTCACTCCTTTAACTTTATCATCATTTCCATCTTTATTTTAAATTAGTTACATTTCAAGTTTTAAAATTTCTTTTATAATATACTAGCTTTCCGCCCGCGTTTTTAAAGAAAATCCCGCACAGTTCCCGTTCACGTGGGATTTCCGGGATAAAACCTATCCTATGTGTGTATGTACAAAATTTCATTGTAATCGGTTCCGCAGTGAAAGAGTAACATCCATTCTCGCATAATTTCGCATTTATTATATTCGTAGGATTAAACAAATAATGTATTCAACTGAAATTAATTATTAGTTTTGTTTTTTTTTTATTTATTATTTCACGAAACCGTAAATGCAAAATGCATTCACAATTTTATCGATTGAAGCACATCCCATCACTATCACCTTCTATCTATCTAAATACGTACCTATAGTAAAAATGGTGCCATGACTATGTTGAAACGTAGCTTGTTGTCTATAGCTATCTCATTCTTTCATACGACGTTTTCTTTAGATAGAGAGAAACAAATATATGTAAATTGTATACGCTCGATACAAGTACTCTATAGGTTTATTGCTCTGAGGGCAAAACACTTCACACCACACCGGCCCCCGGTTGTTCAACAGATGCGGCTAAAATGTGTTACGCCGGGAGCCGGTGGTTCAACATACGAGGGGTACAATGCTCTTTATTTTATGGGGGTTTAAACTTTTAAACAAAATATTATATTAGTTCAACTTGCGAGCATAGTTCTTGAGACTAGATGTTGAAGGCTGTGCAAATTGTATTGTAATACAAAGAAAAGTTTCATCTTGCTCAGACCTCTGTTTATCAATATCTTATTAAACATAAGATTCTTCTTTCCGTCCGACGGTTGGCGTTCCAGCTGTTAGTTGACTTTGCTATGAAGTAGTGAACGGACGTCTTGCCTCATGCCACCGGTATTATCGAAAAATGCTAAAATAGCGTTATAGGATGTACGCATATTGTCCAACTTATTTTTCAAGGTTTTTAAAGTAGCCGCACTGTCAATTTTTTTTTAAACTTTTAGCATAATCAAATACGCTTGATTTCTGGCATCTCTATTAGCGTAATCTTTGTCACTTAAGTCCCACAAACAGGGAAAGTCTTTATAAAGTTCAAGTAACTTTATTATTATATCACGTTCGGTGACCGTAACTCCCTTGGCGTTCATGTCTTTTCGGATTCGGGCTGTGGCGCCTAGGTGATTGATAGCTAATGTTTGCAACAAAGTTGATGTTCCTTTGGCTATAGCATATAAATCGTCGTATGGGGACTTTCCTTGTGGTCTTATACTGGGTACTTCTGTGCCATATTGTGAAACAAATTTCCCATCTATGTACCAAGAGGTGTACTCAGCAATACCCTCAGGGAGGAAGAATGTTTTATCTGGACTAAGGTTAATCCCAATTAAAGACAGGTTCTGTTTGTTTAGGATAACACATTTTTTGTTATTTTCAGAACTATCTGATAAGTACTTAGTGGTTGAATCATCACTTGACCTCATACAAACAACCTTCATTTGATTCCTAGGCATGTTAAAATTCATTGGTAGAAGACCAACGGTTGTACTTGCTGCATTCAACATCCCCATTAACATGCCAGGGCTGGACCTCAAATACCTTCTGTCACTAGTGATTTTATCTCTTAACTTCAAATACCACTCCTTAGTGCGACTATTCATAGATTTAACATGGTCATCAATCCATTTCAACCTGGAGTAATTATTGTTATTCTTTGCAATTGGCCCAGGCCCTATTTGAATCATTTTCCACGCTTGAAACAGGCGGCGTTGCGAATGCGAATGAGCCGATTTGGTCGGAACAACGTTCCAATTTGGTTGGATCGGATAGGAAGTTGGTTTGGTCGGATCGCCGGCGCATCCGACTACGTCCAACCAATATTAATAATAATTATGTCGGACCGACCGCTCTCTTCACTTTCCGATTTGGTCGTGGTCGGATGGTTGGCACCAACCGAATCGGAGCGTCTGTTTATTATTATTTTTAACGACATTATAGACAGAGAATGCTCGTTCGACACTCGCGTTTGAAATTGGAACAGTGGCAAATGCTACTCCGAATTTTGAAATATTTTCAAAACGTTTACAGCCAGCTGCGTCACAATCATTATAAACTTCAAAATAAAAAGACTTAACAAGGACGCCAAACCATATTTTTACGAGAAAAAAGTTATAATTTCTCGCAGAAATGATTGTGCTGAGCCTACGATTTCTCAACCCATCAGAAAAACACCTTTAAGAACCTTAAAGTGTTCGTCGTTGCCATTTGATTGAACTCTACAAGTGAGCTTGTAAAAACATTTCCGTAATTTCTTAACCGGACTCATCAATTGACATATAATTTTGTTTGGTTTTTCCAATCTACGCTGAATTGCTGCAGCGGATTTCTTAGGCAATAATGTAATTTTATATCTTTTATTAAATCATTGATATAATGTATAAGATAACTTTAATTTAGTTGTCTGACATAGTCCGCTCTTAAATCGCCAGCGCCACGTAGTCTTCGATATCTTCACGGTTCCTGATCTCGTTTTTCGAAGGACCAAATGTAACTCTCCTGTCGCGATGCTTCAGGTTGGAGTCGAATTTAAAAGGCCAAGTAATATTAACTGTCAGTCGATGAAATTGATCGCAGAGCGATCGTGACGCAGTTTCCATGCAAGAAGTGAAAACATAATATTAATGAAAATGAAAATTTTCAAATTCGAAAAAATTCAGCTTTTCAACAACAACAACAACACCAACAACAACAACAGAGAGCATTAATTTTTGATAGACATAAATTTGAACCTCAATGTAATAATAGTTAGGTTTGTGTTTAGGTTAGGTTAGCTTTTTAAAACTAAATTTAATAAAATGGAAAGACGTACCACATAATATTTTAAAAATTCGGCGGTATATTTGCGTGGCGGTCCCGTAAGTGCCCGATGTCCGTCGAAAGAGCTCGGCTCCCGGCCTCGGTCGCCGAGGTCGGGTCGTTTTTTTTATATTAATTGCTTTTGCGATGACTCATCTAATTCCGTTTTGTAATATTCAATCCCATCCATAAGTGACTGATGTGGTGCGGGTGATTGGTATGTCAAAGTTGAGTGGAGTTGGTGATGGCACAGGTGATGGTGGCTGATGTGATGCGGGTGACTAGTATAAGTAAGTGTATGTGGGTGAGCTAGCAAGATCTGAATTCCGTTTCTTGATAGTGATCCCATTTCAGCTTCGAATAAAATGTCATTAATTATTTTCTCCGCTGACGAAGAAGACGACGACTGAAGACGCTATGTCTTTGATCCGGTGATAAACGTTTGAGTTTAAGAGCAGAGCCCTTCGCAATTATATCCGATTCAGAGTCATCAGGTTTTTTGAAATAATGCGATGCTATATCTATCAGGTCCTGCTGTGATGTCTTTTTGCTTTTCTTTGGTTGTGGCATCTGTATCATTGACATTAAAAAATATAATTTTTGTGACAGACCAGCACAGTCAAATTCAAATATACATTCACATTTTGCACATTTTATAGTATTATTTTTATCTACCAATGTTTTACATCGACTGCATATTATCCTGTCTGCCATCTCGTGATGAAATTGTTTTAAGATGTTATAGTACAATAATTTGCTTCAATAGTTTCGTTTAATGTTTATTATGAACTTCCAAATAATGTTCTTTTACGATCTTGAAAAAATTATTTGAAAAAAACTTGTTATTACTAAAAAAAAAGCTGGTTATTACTATAAGGTAAGGATTTGAGCTTTATTTATTATTTGCTTGAGGTCGCTATAAAATGACTCTTGTGTAGTATCATCGCTTAGCTGAGAATGCGAAGGCGATGGAGTGTAAAAATTTTGCGATGTTTCGGGTGTTTGTGCATGGGGCACGTGAGACGAGAAAGATGTTCCCATTGGCGTAAAATAACCTCCGTTATTATTAGAATTTTGGTTGGAATATTTTGACATCTGCATGTATTTTTTTATGATACTCATTATTTCCATTTTCGCGTCCATTTTATATTCTGATGGTGTTAAAATCATCCAGTAATGAGATGAATGTGGTTCCTGACTGTGAGTGCTGTTGATATTCATTACGAGCCTGAGTGGATGTTGGTTGTGAGTGCTGCTGTTGTGTGGTCTGAGTATAGCTGGGTATTGGTTGAAACGAAAAATTTGAATTTGGGTGATTAAAATATGGTTCAATATTTGGTATATTAGATTGATTGATGATGATATTATTAGACCTATTTGAAAAAGTACGAATTACGTTCAAAATTTCTATGTTTGCCAACATTTTGGTGTCGTCGTCCATCTTTTCAAGGGATTGGACCAGTGACAAACATAATGTTTTGTCCTCGTCCGTATCAGACTTTATGGCTTTCAGGATTTCATCCTCAAAGGATGATGTAATTTTCTTTTCTTCTTTGGAGGATCAGGAGTGGCAGTCGAAGATCCAGCAGCAGGTGAATTTTCAATGTTCAGTGTTGACTGGGTTTCAGAATTTTAGGAATCTTTGACATGTGGAACTAAGAAAATTGGTCGTAGTATCGGTATTTTTTTCTTTTTTTTTGCACCTTGTCCTGATGTAACATCCTTTTGGGCTTGATACTCACGCCGGAAGTTGTCCCTTAAGTGTTTCCACTTTGCTTGTATGTCTTTGCCTAAAAAAGAATGTGCCATCAAATTTCATTTGCTACAGATTTCTAGCATCAGGCAACAATTTTCATGATTTACATTATCAATTTCTGCTTGGAGTGTCTACCATACATTACAATATGGACTTGACATTAGCGTGTTGAAATTGGTAAACATGTTACACATGGAACGCTGAACGCCCATTCCGCAGCGTTACCCGAAACACTCTATAATTAGTCTATGGAATAGTGTGTAGCAAGTGTCAACTGTCAATTGTCTAAGAGTCAGTATCTGTTACTGTCAAACGCAAACGCGCGCTTAGAAATCAGATAACTATCACTATATTACTTGCTCTGTGATAACTATGGAATCTAGACTTCGTGCGAGTCCCGAACAATTTAGTTTGCTAATAGAATTTATGGAAAGGTAGGTTTTTTCCGAAATCTGTCATTTATTTTACATTTTGTTATTCTTATGAAGAGAAACTCGATTCTAAACCTTAATACTTGTTTAATAAACAGGGTATTAGAATGTTAGTAGCAAACTTTCGGCGAATATTCTCACTGTACTTAGTGATGTATCTTATGAATATTATTTTTAGTCACGGTGATCTTTCAAGGCCACAAGTTGGACTTCAAGGTGAACGCCTGTGGCAAGAATTAGCCGAAATGTTAAATTCAGTGGGTGGAAATGGTGTTAACAAAACTCCTGACAAATGGAAAAGGGTAATACGATAATTAATTATTAAGCAAAGTCTGCTGTTGTTTAGATACCTCTGAACAGAGGCGGCGCAAGGCGTGGGTGGTGTGGGCGACCGTCCACGGCCTCGCGCCCCTTGGACGGCGCATTTTTTTAGCATTTACGAGTATCAAAAAAATCTTAATTAAATCCGTCTTTTTGCATCATCCCTAAGGGGGCCTCGCATAATATATTTTGCCCACATAAAAGTTAGGTCTTGCGCCGCCACTGCCTCTGAAAACCATTTATTTTAATGTTAATATTTTATATGTCGTGCTACAGGTATGGTCTGACTGGAAAACTAAAACAAAAAAGAAAGCCTCCCATAAAAACATAATTAAGTCACAAGTTATATCTGACATAGCCAAAACAATAACGTCCTCAGTTCATTTAAAATAAGTACGATAATTCATCTCATTATGTCAAAAAAAAAAAACAATTTTTTAACACAAACGTAATCGCTCGGCCACACTGACCTTATAGAACACCAATCACATCCACATGATGAACTCAAACTCAAATATTGATTTATTCAACTGGACTTCGCTTAGAAGCGATTTCAATCGTCAAAATACAGAAAAATAATTTACCACCACAATAGCTTACACTGGGCGCCATCGAAGGCACCACATTGGATTCAAATTCCCTGGGATCAAAAAACTTATTAATTGTGACATAAGCACGTCGTTCGCTTACCACAATTAAAGGCTCAAATATCCTGGACAACAGCCCGGATTGCACATCACATTATAATATTGGTGAACTACATTACCGTTACAATATTCCACACCACAAACATTTACTTTACACAACGCACAAGAAAACACACATTGTGCGAGTTCCTTCATCCTTGTTTACTTGAAGTCAAATCAATTCAATTTTTTCGTAGGTTGAAGTCCACAGTCGCATACTGTCATGATGGTGACAGTGAAAGTTGCACACTGTCACGTAGTATGATGGAAGAATGTTGATGTTTTTTCGTGGAAGCGTTGACACGTGCTTTTGGTGATATCAGTCTTTTTTTCCAAATTTATTACTTTTTTAACGTTCTTTCAAGCTAAGATTTTATTTTATTTAAGGTGACGGTGTTTGTGTTTTGTGTTAGTGGTAAGTCATTCAATATGAATAATCATCCGGATCCTCCGGACCCCCCTGATCCTCCATACAGTCCTACAGTAGTTGAAATTAGTAGAATCCCACAGAAGCGTCACTTAGCATCTGAAGATGCTTCAATCATAGCTAAATCAAAGAAAACATCTATTGAAAATAACCCTAATGCTGCCTCTGTTCAAACTATGTTCACGCATCCTTCACTTAATGAAAAGGAAAGGCGATACTCAGAATTAGATAATGGCCCCTTTATTGTCCATATATCGAAAGTAGAAACAGAACCCTCCGCTGGAACGATCCTGCGCCCGATTAAAGTTGGCCAACTTCTAGTCAACAATGGCATTAAAAATATTATTAGTGACGGAATCAAGAGAATCGGACGAAACCGCATTTCTGTGGAGTTCTCAAATGCAATTGATGCTAATCAATTTTGTATCAATCCTATATTGGAACAAAACGATCTAGTCTGCACCATCCCAACTTACAACTTTTCTCGGATGGGAATTGTAAAAAAGGTTCCTACCGATTTTTCCATGCAGGAGTTTGTAGATGCCGTTGAGATTCCGAGGGGACATGGCATCATACTGAAAGCTCGCCGTCTAAACAGAAAAATAATTAGAACAGACGAATCCACTGAATACACCCCAACTACTACAGTTGTTATAACCATCCAAGGTCAAAAATTACCTGAACGGATTTTTTTATATAAGAATTCATTACCAGTTGAGATCTACCGCCTGCCCTCTATCCAATGTTTGAAATGCTGTAGGTTCGGTCATGTTCAGACACAATGCAGATCAAACCCACGTTGCTACCGTTGTGCAAAAGATCACAATGGTGAATCCTGCAATGTATCTGAGTGTTCTGCCTCCTGTATTAGCTGTTCCGGTTCACATTTTGCGACAGACTCAAACTGCCCGGAACATACTCGGCAAAGAAGTATTAAATATATAATGTCAGAGGAGAATATCTCCTATCAAGAAGCTTCCCTCCGTTTCCCTGCTTACCGAAAATCTTTCGCTGAGGTTACTCGTCAGGTTCCCTCTTCCCCACATACCCCCCTCTCCAATCTAATCCCTTCTACAAGTACTTCCACCTCATACAAAAAAACTGTTTTCCGTTCTCCACGCCCTAGAGCCCCTTAGGCAAATCATATGACAGAGCTGCCCATCAAGACATCATTCAAGCCCCTTCTTTAGACTCCCAGAATGGCTGCGCC
>CAJQZM010035474.1:13869-28019 GCA_907164665.1 Colias nastes
GCATAGTTCCCGTTCCCGTGGGATTTCCGGGATAAAACCTATCCTATATGTTAATCCAAGTTACCCTCTATATGTGTGCTAAATTTCATTGTAATCGGTTAAGTAGTATTTGCGTGAAATAGTAACAAACATCCATCCTCACAAACTTTCGCATTTATAATATTAGTAGGATAAGTACTTTAAATGCTCTAAATACTGCTATCTATTGCTACATTTCATTCAATGCAAAAAAAATATGTTGTTATTTTTATAAGTAAGTATGTAATAAATAATTTTATGTATAAACGGGATACGATAGGGATAACTTGTTAAAATAATCATTCGTAAAAATTTATCTGATGACCGATTGAAAGAAAGTTATGATTTTTTTTCATAAAGGAACTTAAAATTAATAATTTCAGACGCGATCCAGAATCGGAAGGTTTCATAAACGACATTTACCACATCTGCGCAGATTATAAACGAAGGAGGTTAGATTGTGTGCGCGTGATTCTTGTAACAAATAATATGATATATTATGTATTTTTGCTTTAAAAACTGAATCTTAACACTATTAGTTAATTTGTTTTTATAAACGACTAAAACTTATTACTATTAATTTCTTTGTTTTAACCGACTAAAAAAAAAACTCATGAAATGTATGTAACTAACCATTGTGTGTCAATATTTTAAACTAATAAATCTGAAATCTTAACCATACATAAGCCATTAATATAATGTACTAGCGGTCCGCCCCGGCTTCGCCCGTGGTACATGTTTACGTTTTCTCTCCAAAAGAACCATCCTCGTACTTCAAGGAATATAATAAAAAAAGAATTATCGAAATCGGTTCAGCCGTTCTCGAGTTATGCGCTTACCAACACATTTTGCGATTCATTTTTATATTAAAGAATTAGTAAGAAGTAAGATACATTTAAAAAAGTATAACCTACTAAGGAATTTATAATTAAATAGCGAGACGCTTCATCAACGTTTATTCGCATTTTCAGACACAAAATGAAACACTTATTCAATAAAATAAAAATTTTCGAAAATAGATCTTATTACCTTGATATAAGGGTTATTGACTTTATAGCTCGTTCCTTGTGTGTGAAACAGTACAGACAAACCAACAACCGCTTTGTCTTTGGATGTATTCTCTATTATAAGTGTCATACGGAACACTGGACCCAAACCTTGTACCTGATAATAAACATTTTAATTGATTATTATTATGTAGTATAACAAGGATTACAAAAAACACAAAAAATGCGTCACGAATTACTGATAACTAGTCTATAAAAAACAAAACACTTTTTGAATGATATTTTCGTGGATTATTTGTAATTTTAACTGAAATTTGTTTATTTTCTAGATATAAATAAAAATATTTTTTTTATCCTTTACAATTTCAACACAGTCCGGTGTCCTAACTTAAGAGTTAGAAAGTTAAACGTTGTAGGAAGGTAAAATTAAATTCAAATTATTTATTTGCAAGAAATGTGGTACTTACAAAGATTTACAGATGTTATATGTACTTAATATTCTTAAAATTTTGGTATAAACTATATTATAAAAACTAAGCTATACCTAAATAAATATCTTATTACCTCAGCAGCCAATCTGACGGGTTCCAAAGCACCTATACCCATCGCATTGTCGCTTTTAGTGTACACTTCTAGAAGCGTCTTAGCAGCTGTCAGACGGAGTCGGTCTAACTCATGTTGGAATGTGTGATGCATTGCTGAAATGGTTTAGATTAATATAAAAATGTAATATAAGCAAATAAATATTATTTTATTTTTAATTAAATTCTAAACTAATATTCGCAACAGAACAAGTGTGTTTTGTTCTATTCGATATTGTTGGGAGAAGGATCTTCGATCGTTGAAAAACTTACGAAATTTGACACAAAAATAACAAAAAGTTAACAAATTTAATGGTTAATGATAATAAATCAGTTTGCATTTATATTTTAAAGAAACTGCAAGTATATGTAAAGAAATATTATTCATGAAAAACTAAGTAAGACAAACCATAGACCAAAATATACAGGGTGTCACGGATGTCCTATCGTATGCTTAATGGAGCATATAGTGTTTAACCTTCTGATGCTGTAAAAAATATTTATAAAATCCGGTCGTGCAGGAAAAATTATCTCAAAACTTTTCAATAAACTTCGTGTTCGTAACCCTAACTACGCGGATCATACGCGCGAGCGTTATACATAAGCGGTCATTGACCTCGAACGCTATGCTTAACCTCGAACCTCGAAAATAAATACCTACTGTTTGGATAATATTTTTTAGAGTATACGAGACAAATACACAAGTACACTATCGTTTATTTATACCAAAAAAAAAACTGAAACTGAAACTGACCGCGGTCGCGCCCTTTTAATACTTTTTACTTAACATATTTTAATCCTTACCTACTTAAGTTTTTTTAATTTTTATTTTTTATTTTTGTCTGCATTATGCAGTGTGTTTTTTTCTTTTGCTTTACTAGGTACATATTTACTTATACTTTTAATTTTACGAGGAAGTCTTCAGATTTTTCATGAATCGAAAAAATGCACATAACTACACGTTCAGTAAACAACAAAAAAATATTTAAGTATCAAAGTTTTCATAACGATAAAAATAAAGTACCTACAACTCCCTCAAACTCATAAGTCATAACAACTACCTACATAATTAAGATTACTGACAAAATAATTATTGTAATAATAGTACCTACTGAGTTGTGAAGGCTAAATAATAAATTTATTTATTTAATAAAATAAGTCTAAAATATTAATAATTATTGATAATTATACGACCTTACCCTATTTGCCATTTGGGTTAAAGCTATTAAATTAATAATTATTAGTGAAAATGAATAATAATACTTTGATTTAAGAAATAGAAAGTATGTTTTACTTATGATTTTTAGTAATTAGATGTGTCGTAAACAATAATTACATGCACACGGTGTCATATTTACTAGAAGAAATCAACGGTTTCAAAATGCAAACACTCACCCGATTATCATGCACAGGAATCACAGGATCGTAATACATATTGCACAATGATGACGAATGATGAGTGACGAAGGTAAACAAATATTACATAATGTATTAAATACCTACTACTCCAAATATCAATCACTTTTTAAAATAACTAAGTAACATAAGAAAATCTCGTAACTACTTAAATACATTATCTTACGGATTTATACAATCACTGCTTTTTAATAACTTTACCTAATTATTATAAACACAAAATACGAATTACGACGAACGATCCCGAATCTCCCGCGCAGATCTATCACAGCCCTTACGCTAAGACGTTTGGTGGAGCACTAACAATTTAACAAAATTTGTGCAATTATTAAAATACGCGGACGCTTACACGTGCCGGTGGCGGTATCTTTGTGCACCTAGCAAAGGTAACGCCGCCTTTCGTTTGTGAAATGCCGCCTTTTAAAAATATGGTTCCGTTGTTTATTTAATATTTTATTTTACTTATCTTTTTATTATTTACTTTCAATTTTCTTTTGTAACTACAAATGAAAAAATACAATCATATTATAATTTAATATGAAATTATCATGAAATGATATTTTTAAGTTTTATGCTGGGAATAATATTATTATTTAATAGGTATTTAGGTACCTTAAGTTGCTATTTATACTCTAATCTAGATTAGGCACCATATTTTAATTATTGAGTTTCATCTAGCAAAAGTTGAAAGGAACAGATATTATTATGTAAGTATTCTAAATCATTCTTATTATAGGTATTTTTACAAACATTTCCCTACGAATCCCTAAACTCACATTGTACGTTTATTCGTATTATTATTGAAGTTTGTAAGTAATTTTAAATAAATTTTTGTTAGTCGCATTGTTTCATCTTTCGGTGTCAAGTTGCTATCGTTTGCGTTTTCTGTGTTTCATCTGTGAGTTTCTGAGTCGGTAATGTCGTATTATACGAACGCGGAGTATTACAATATGATTATGTGTGTGGGTGCAGAGGATGGTAATCAGCTCGCTGCAGCTCGAGATTTATATCGGCAGCGATAGGTACATAGACGGAAGAGAACCAGCGGAATTTACCGTCCTATAATCGTAGTACATATATCTCGATGCCTATAATTGTTTTCGAGCGTATTTTTGTTCGGTTCGGAGGTACCTAATTGGTAAAACTATGTTATGACAATTCAAAAGTGCTTCTAGAAGAATAAATGTTTTAGTATGTTGTGAAGTGAAGTGTGTGATAGGTACCTACTGCATGTTGTTTGCTGAAATTTCTACAAGTTGGTATGTACCTTATTTCAATATCATTGTACAAAAATAATTGATACGCATGTATCTCAATAAAAAAATTATGTAAAGATTAAAATATGATTCAGTATTAAAAGGGTGCGGTCAGAAGGCGATGGTACTAAGTAATTTTTCGTTTTTTTTTTTTTGTATAAATAAACGATAGTGTACTTGTGTATTTGTCTCGTATACTCTAAAAAATATTATCCAAACAGTAGGTATTTATTTTCGAGGTTCGAGGTTAAGCATAGCGTTCGAGGTCAATGACCGCTTATGTATAACGCTCGCGAGTATGATCCGCGTAGTTAGGGTTACGAACACGAAGTTTATTGAAAAGTTTTGAGATAATTTTTCCTGCACGACCGGATTTTATAAATATTTTTTACAGCATCAGAAGGTTAAACACTATATGCTCCATTAAGCCTACGATAGGACATCCGTGACACCCTGTATAGTTTAATCAATAATCCAGTCTATTTATACCTGCACTTAATTTAATCGATATCCGAAATAATAGTAGAAATTAATATAAAAGCTATTTTCCTAAACAATAGCAATACCTGCAGCATTTTCCCTCTCTCGCATAGATTGTTCCAGAAACAATTTCGATTTCTTCGGTATGAGCCAAGGTTTCTGTCCAGTGGTTGCAATGGCCGTGGGTTCGACCCCCGCCGCATGTTCATTGAAATCAGCTGTACGTTTTAGTATTTTTAACATGAGATTGCCATCTGAAAAATATTAAGGTGTGATCATATTTTGGAAAAAAAAATAGGTCATTTTTGGAGTAGAATATTAATCTAATCTACCTGTATTTCGTTTATTTGCAACATTTTTGCTTTAATAGTTATGCTAGGCGCATGAAAACTTACTTTTTTATTCATTTTTTACACTAAAATTACGATATATTATATTGTAACAAAGTTGAAATCTTAAAAAGGTCGAAATTATGCTAAAATATATAGGGCTGCCTGTCACAATTATATACAGTACTCCAAAATTAATAATGCGCATGCAAATCTTCGCTAATTGTCGTATTTCCGAAAACACTCGAATCATTGAATCGTAAGAGCCCTAAACAATGCACTTGCATTTTACACCTTGTTCAAAAGAAATAGAAGTCAATTCACGGTCATACACAATCAAAAACAAATCGAGCGGTAGGTGACGGTAGCCTGTCAGTCAAAAAACTCAAAAATCCGTCAGTCGTCTTTAAATATTGGTGGTGACTGCACGTGTTCTCTCTGTGTGGAATTATATAGAGCTGCTATTACATATCCTTCTTGGTTTAGTTTTTAAAGGTGAATTGAATTAATCGATGAAATGATTTACACAGGTGATGGCACTAGGGAAAGTGAAAATGAAGAAGAGCATAATGATAGTTCCGATGTATCTAAAATGTCAGAAATAAAGATAATCCCTGATTTTGATTGTTTTTATTTTTATTTTTTTGTAATTGTCATAATATTGAAGAATGATCAGTACTGTAAATACTTTTGAACTGAGATTTTAATGATTAGATTTATATGGTTTAAATGTAAACCTGTGTTTGAAAACCTTATTTTATACAATATAAAATTTGTGTTATTTTAACCTTCTTTTCTTCCTCTTCCATCATTACACCAGCTTCAATAAGACACTTTAAAAGTACTATAAAATTTTCCAAGTAAATCAATCCAACAAAGATATATTCGCAATCGTGGGGTTATCCTCGCTATTTACTTACAAGGAATTATCGAAACAAAATCGTTACTTACAAATAAATATTAATCTCTTTTAGCACAAAACACATAATTTGACTAAATTATGCATGAAGAAAATGCATTTAACCACTCTATATACATATCATCTTCGGACGCTCCGGGAATATGACAGTTGCCGAACAGTGACGAAGATTTCTATGCGCATTATGACTTTTGGAGTACTGTACAATACAAGTTCTTGCGAACAAAACCGTGGGCGCAAACATACTTGCAAGCCTGAAAGAGGTCGCTGATAAGCGATAAGGTTGCCTTATGTACTATGTATGTTTTCCTTTTTGTTTTGAATATTTTTAATAGTAGTTATAGTGTTGGTAAATTAAATTCTTAAATATTAATACCTATAATAAATATCAAAACGTTTAATTCTACTATACTAGTTATATACTTACTAACTGTGACTATCGTGAGCACGTGTTCCTCCTGACCCAGTTGTCCAAACTTAATCACGGATGCTATATCTGAAAATTCGATCGAGATTTATATCTAAAGAGGAAATTTGTTGTTTCCTATCGATTAAATCTAATAAAGATATTACTATTGAAATAAATATAATCTTTGAATCAAATCTATTTAATAACTTGGCGCTATTTATCAATAAACATTTTAATAAAAAACCGATTTAATTTTTCTTTTTAATATAATATATCTATTGATTAATGAACAAACAATAGCTGTACCCCGCGGTGTCGAACAGTGAAACCATTTTTCAAATCTTCCTTTTTTCCTAAGATTAGCGCGTTCAAGCAAACAAACAAATGCTTCACTTTCATAAAAATTACAGATACCCACTCTTTCAACATGAAGGTACCCTCATATTAATTCGAGACAAATCTCAAAATACCCACATACAAAATATTAAAAAGTATCTTATATTCATTACTAGCTTACCGCCCGCGGCTTCGCCCGCTTTGTCTAAAACCTAATAAATTATATACTAAAACCTTCCTCTTGAATCACTCTATCTATTAAAAAGGGACATAGGGACAGAGAAAGCGACTTTGTTTTATACTATGTAGTGATGAAACTTTTCTGTGATCTGTGGATGAAACTAATACTCTCAAACAACCCACATACCTCTAACAAACATGCTATCCCGTTTCACCTTCCCGTCATACAGATTCAAATGCCCAGAAGAAAGTGCCACAGCTACCAATGTAATACCAAGATGAAGTACCGGCACTTGGCACATCGCCACTGGCCTATATTCCAGGCTTATCCACCATTGCTTCTTACCCTGTTTAATTAGATTTGTTGTCAGTTTGTTCGTTTAATTGATTTGCGAATGTATGAGATAACGTTAATACGAAATTACGATATTGTAAAACGAACGAAGGATAATAACTTTACCAGTTAAATTGGGAAAATCAAGAAAAAAAAACAGACGATGTTCGTTTTGCACTTCACACATGGATGTACCATTGCTTTTTTTTTACAAAACATAATTATTGAACGAGATATCAACAATCAAGGCTACACTATTACAATTTTTTTTTTAATGCAGCCAACATTATACATAGGGGCCATTCATTCAGTACGTAAGGTACACGAATAAATGACTGACCTCTCATTCCTTTTGATCTATTTTATATTTACCTTCTTACTATAACAGGCAAGCGTATTATCACAACAGATAACCATAATACTGCTGTCAAAGTTCATAACTTCAATGGCTATAATGTGCTCCTCCGTCCTGAACAACTGCCGACCCTCCTTCCAATCCCTTTTGAGTAAACATACCGATTTCTCTCTGAAATATTTTGTGTACATTGAGGTTTAGCATTTTGCGTTGCTCTATCATTTTTGAACGTCAATATCTGTGCAAAAGGTGTCCTTGGAAAATCTTTTTCAAGAAAAGTCTTATGCTTACAATGAAATTTTATATAAAAAGTAAAGTCCCGTGTCCCCAAGTGGGGTAGGGGGCAAACAGATGGATGCATTAATGATTAAGCAATATGCATCCATCTGTTTCGCTGATCGATTTTCTTTAGGGACAAGTAGGTGATCAGCCTTCTGTGTCCTGCCAGACCGAGACATTTTTTTTTCTTCGTCTCCACCGGGAATCGAACCCAGGACCCCTTGGTTTTACGCTCACGCATCAACCACTGTACCAAGAAGGCGGTCAAATCAAATTTTATATGGTTATAAATATATTCTTTAAAACAAAGCCTTTGACTTTCAATAACAAAACGTTTTTCAGTTTGACATTTCAGCATACTTCAACTATTAAATATTTACTACAGTGCACGTGAATTATTATAGATTTGTGCTTGAAAATTTGACTTTAATTTTTATTAATATACCTTGTGGCTACAGTTATTCTATAATCAACATTGAACAGTCCTGTCGCAACGATTTGGTATGGTACCGCCTTTACTGTGTTTATATTCACCTTAAAACAATTTTTATATCAAATGTATTGTACTTTGTGGTACATATGAATGCTCAATATAAATTATTTACTAGATAAGCATTTTATTGCGCCTATGTATATTTAATAGCAATATAACACATAAATTATATTATTATAATATGTATGGCTACTCAGGAAATATAATTTTATTAATACAAACAAATATTATTTTGAGTTTGCATTTGCATTTTCCTACAAAAGGAAAAAAAATAAACAGAATTAGTAAGTTATGGTACAGAATCAGTATTGGCCTTAACCATAGATAATAGAATAATATACAAACCTTAATCAATTGCGTAAATGTATGTGGATCCAACACAACTACATCACCTTCTTCAGTCCCAATCACAAGACAACTCACTCCATACTTATCCGTGGAATTCATTTTTAAAGTTGTAATACAGGAAATATGTATTATTATTTTCTTTGGTAGATCTGCTGTGGCTACAAACTCCAGTTTTTCGTCTATGGCCATTTGCAAGAAGCTCCGTGATTGGCTGCACAAATTATGTGATAGAGAGTAGAGACTTTTGGAAAGACTCAATAGAGATGCTTCATTGTGATTCACAGCATCTTTGAGCTGTAAAAAAATTGTTAAAATAATATTAGATATAAATTTATAAAGAATAAAAAAATATTAGATCGCAACATTACAATTTACTTTCTACTAGTGAAAATACTATCAAAGTCAGTTCAATTAAGAAGTCTTTAGTCAAAAAACCGAATCTATCAAAAAATATATTTCATACTAGTGGTCCTCCACCGTCCCCGGCTTCACCCATGTTTACGTTTTCTCTCCATAAGAACCATTCTTGTACTTCAAGGAATATTGAAAAAAAGAATTAACGAAATTGGTTCAGCCATTCTCGATTTTTGCGCTTACCAATACACATGCTTAACAATACACATATAATTAAATTACCTGTTTCCAAATTTCCATCTCCTGTTCATTAATATCAAAAGTAGGTAGTTGGTACTTATAGAAGAACTTTAAATGCCGATAGATATGGATGCAAGAGTCAAAAGCAATTGCTATCAAGGGTGGTGCTTTTGGCAGAGTTTCACTTGCATAGAAGCTAATTACTCCTAGCGGTAGATCAGGTAGAACCATGTCAGATATCTGCATGGTGCCTTTGAATATCTGTAAACAGTAAGATGAACGGATAAACGTATGTACGTTAATAACTGTAAGATATTGAAATAATTCTGAATAAAGTTATTGTGAATTGAGAAGACCGCCTAATAAAGCTCAGTGTTTCATTATAGTTAAAATTCTAAGCACATAGTTGTGTAAATATTAAATATGAGTTACTTCTTTAAAAATATGAATATGGAAAATAATGAATCAATCAATAAGTGTGATAATAATGTTTCCTATTTCATTAGGCAAGTTTAATTAAACTTTTAAAGTACCTTTATTAGCATTACACACAAACACAAAACACAGTAAATTGTTAAATATCGAAAAAGGAATTTATAAATGACTATCAGCATACCTTTAATTGAGCGCCTTGCTCTTTCCCCATATCGCCCACAACAAGTTTGACTTCATTATCGTTATTCAAGTCCACTAAAGCTATATTTGATGGCAATGTGTTGAGATTTATATCTGCTGTGCCAACTTCTACATCTAACCAGCGGCTTATTGCTCCCATATTTAAATGATACATTAATAATATTCTTTTGTATATTAGCATAGAATTATCACATTCAAACTATAAGAATTCTTCTTCCACTATTAGGGGGCGTCCATAAATTACGTGAGTTGTTTTAGTGGGGGAGGGGGTCGAGTAAAATCTCATCTAACCTTACGTTGGGGAGAGGGGGGGGTGTCGGCAAATATCACGCAATTTTTTTTAAATTGAAACAAAGCAAATTATACTCTTTTGGTACATTAAATCCAAATAACATGCTTAAGATTTTAATGTTACGGTTAAGATTTAAATATTCTATTGTTACCTTGAACACTAAGGGCCGATTTTTCAATGCTTGGATAAAACTTATTCGTGGAATAATGTATAAAACTACCATTTTAAAAACATATTCTAATTGCCCGTATTTGACAGTTTACGTGACATTTTAATATCTTGTAATACTTTATTGGACGGATAAGTTTTATCCAAGCATTGAAAAATCGGCCCTTATTATAACTTTCAGCAATATTAATTACTATTTTTAACTAGTCGTAAACAAAAGCACGAAGCAATTTTTTTTTCTTTTTACAATGACAAATAAACATAAGAAACCCACATTTTGAAAAATCTCACGTGAGATGGGGGGATGGGGGAGGGGGTTCAATAAAATCTCATGATATCTCACCAGAGGGGGAGGGAGGGTCAAAAAATGGACAAAAACACCTCACGTAATTTATGGACGCTCCCTTATCATAATATATTAGTCGAATTTGGTAGTCATATTTCTCAATGACCGTCAGAAAACACTTCATAACATCTAGGCTGATTAAATATCTTGTTAATGTAGCACTTTTTGCAATAAAAAATAATAATGTCGTTTTCTTTTGCAATTTGTTTTGAACTTTGGATCGCGTTGTCATAGCAACGAGCTGTATGTCAATTACATACTCATTACTCAGTACTCACCACAGAGTATGTAAGACACTTTATCAAAATTTTAACTATTTTTAGGTTAAAAATCATTTAAATGTGTATTTATAATCAGAAATTTCCTGAATAAAATTTTAATACGTTTTTGATCTCTATAAAACATACCTTAAATCCAATAAGATTCTAATTTGGAATTAGGGATGGCGATCTGAGATCGATTAATCGAAGAATCGATTTTTCGAGCAGAAAATATCGATTTTTTAAATCGATATGAAGTACTGTGTCGATTCACTGAATCGATATATCACCCTTGAAAATCGACATTCGATTTTTTCTGTTTTGGTATAAACCATACAATTATTTGCATTTAGTTGAATGTGCCTGAATTATAAGAGTGCTGCCGGTTAAAGAGTTAACTACTCATAAACTCGCGAGATGGCTGTATGTTTAGTATCCTTTACTCGCCTCTCTTTAATAAAAAAGTTACGTTTGTAGTCTTTGACTTTATGTATCTATAATCTGTGACGATTGATATTGCATTATTCATTTGTTGTTGTCGTTTATTGAATACTGTTATTGTTTTTAAAAAGTTTAGATATTGAGCATTGGGAACTATAGTTCCCAGTTATAATTCCCAATGCTTAATATTTAAACTTTTAACTCTTACCTTATTTTTTACTTTTTTGCAATCAATAAAAACATTCAGTATATAAATACTTATTTTTTTTTTATAGTTGACCTTATAGTTTGATACGGTAATAAAAATAATTGTTATTTTTGAATTCCCTGATTTTATTGATAAGATATCGTTAATTGCAATATTAATATTGTTTTTAGTAAAATTGATACAAATTTACATTGTAAATGCAAACTTGAAAAAAAGATCGATTTTTTAAGAATCGATTTTGTAGGCCTCGATTTTTTCGTGAATCGATTCATTAGACTACGATTCGAATCGATTTAAAAATCGATCTTTTTCGTAAAGAATCGCCATCCCTATTTGGAATATTCCAGCCACTAGGCTTAGGTATAACAGAATATTGTACTGTTACTGTATTGCATAATGTAAGCTTATCAGGAAATTTATGCAAACTATTAAATATGCAAGTCTATTTATTATATAAAAATAAAACCCATTTTCCTTAGTCACGGCATCACGCGTGAACGGGTGGACTGATTTCGATAATTCTTTATTTATTATATACCTTGAAGTACGAGGATGGTTCTTATGTAGAGAAAACGTAAATATGTACCACGGGCGAAGCCAGGGCGGACCGCTAGTTTGAAATAAATGTCTTCTGCACTAATTTCAAAAACTATTAATACCATATGAATCTTATACAACTGTACTAAAACATATTTAAATAAAATTTAAAAGTACATAGCACAGAGTAAATGTAGATTCCTTCTTTATCTAGATTCAAGCTTATCAATTTATTATTATCAGCAAATACTTCCAAGTTACCTGTGATGCTTATTAGAAAACATGTAATATAAATGAATAAAAACAAATTAAGTATATTATAATGAATTTGGTAAAGTTCCTCTCGAGTCACCATGACCAAGAGAAATAGGGGCTTAAATTTTATACTAGCCGAGCTGACTCCTCTACACAATTCGTTAATTCACATTTATCAAACATATTTTTAACTATAACAAAAAAGCATACACTCACCCAGGAATAATGTAATTTACCAAATTTCAAAATTTATTCAGTAATTCATCATTAATTAGTAACAGAGTTTTCAGTTGTTTCATACAAACCCATTTTCTTTTTTTTTGTGTGGTGTTTCTCAATGTTAGCCAGAAGGGCTTCTACATTTTAACGCGGACGCGTGGGTGAACTGAAGGTTCACCCTGGTAGCGACATGCGCAAGGGCGTCCCCCCTTGACGGGGATCTCGAACCTCGGCTTGGGCTGTCGCTTGAAAGGAGGAGGCCGGAAGGGCCCTAGTCGGACGGGATACAAACCCAGAAACTAAAACTTAGTAAGGTGAACGTAGTCAGCGGCGCGTACCGTTGGTCGGGTATGAACATAGAAGAGCCCTTAATGGGAGCCCTACACAACAGGCTAATCGAAATATCAAAATATTACACCTTATCTTCATAATTGGCAGCGTTGGGCGAGCTGAGGCAATAACGATAGTAAGGGCCTAAATGTTTATGATCACCTGTCATTGTAGAAGTCGTCGTAATCGCCGTAATGGCAGCAAACATTCATCATTTTTTGGGCCAATGATTCCATGAGCAAAACAGCCAAACCTGATGAGCAAAACAGAGAAACATACTGCCTCATAATATGCAGGGCATGTATATCACGTAGAGGAAGCAATCATCTTCTTGTACGACTTAATATACCTAATACGTATACATTTACCTATAAGGAAATCCCGGTCAAATAACTAATGATATTATTATGAAATTCCACTATATATGCTTTCTCGGTGACTCAGCATCCACTCGTTATTTCCCTAGTGTTTACCGGTTTGTCTCTTCTTATTTTAATGCACCTAGTACGAAACTGTTGACTCACAAACCTGTTTTCGATTATCTGTATATTGAATGTTCATTAAAAATATTCCTATAGGCTATAATAAATAAATAATGAAGGCAGTTATTTTTTTGTTGGTAGGTACTTTTTGTCAGTACTAATGAGATGATCGGTTATTATCGACTGACTTATAGTTAGTGTGTGTCAATAGTTCAACACGTTCCCGATTTTGTTCTGATATTTTTGTACTTAAATCTTTAAACGTTTCGTAACTAGTCTACTAATTATGTAGGTACTCCAATCAGATCTACTTTTCATCGCTTTTAATTCATAACCAATTTGCAAATGAACTAATGTTCTTAGCTATAGAACACGAAATCCATCAGCTACTAATTCCTTCTAACTGTCCTGTGTTGTGGTCGCATGCCGCTTTAGCAATGCTCTTTGATAATCGATTCATCACGATTTTCACATTAGCAATTTTACAGTAACGTTTTACTGTTTTTTACTAGCTCAAGCTAGTGATGAGCATTTTGTATCGGAACTCCTGTTCAAGAATTAGCTTTAAACGAACGATTTGTAAAATTCTCTTACTGCTAATCGTATAGGAGGTAGCAACGTTGACAAGTGAGCATTTTAGTA
>CAJQZM010035476.1:6879-22082 GCA_907164665.1 Colias nastes
TTGGCTCTTTTCTCATACTCCAGAACAATAGAAGCACACTGCAGAACATTTCAGACCTGCTTTTCGACGTAAAAAAAAGTCGCGCTTCCAGACTCTACCTCCTGGGTGGTGGGGAAAAGATTCAATAATTAATTATTAGTGATATTGCAAAATTAATTATTAAAAATATTATAATAACAAAAAAAAACCATTACTGATGACAAATTATTATTAGTACACACATAATATAAGTATACTGTATAGTTCAGAGTACTGAAAATTAGTACTCACTTCGGAGCGCTGTAAAACCTTAGCTATTTAATTAATGAAAAAATGTTGTATATAAAAGTTGTTCCTCGAAAAACAATCTACAAAAATGGTCAAATATCATTTCTACGTAAAATTATAAAAAAAGTTTTATTGAGAAATATAAATATCTCTAATTTCTGAACATTTTCGCTTATAACTTTTTTATTTATAGTTCTACGACAAAAAGTTGCAGGATCAAAGTTGTAGAGTATTTAATTTGCAACAAATAATGTAAACAAATTTTTTTTATCAAATAAATAGTTTAAGAGATATATCGTAAAAACCATATCAACCGCTATTTTCAAGATGGCGGCCGTGGGACAAGGGTGGCGACCCCACAAACTTGGTGATAGCTTCACACTGACCACCCCTACACATCAAAAAAATAAAATTGCGTCCTCTAAAAAATGCAACCCCAAATGTAACTTTTCAATGGACCATGAAATTAAAATACGAACTGACTTCATAGTTTCACTTATAAAATGTCATTAACTATTTACTATACAATATAGACTATAGTCTATACAAAATATATAAATTTTATGCATATTTTTCACAAAAATGATCGACACGTCGCGCGTCGCCTACCATTTTATTGAAAGGCGTATTTTCGCAAACACTTTCACACACTGAACCTAAACCATTGAAAAACCTACGATCCATGTTATTTTGGGATAAAAGTTATTTCGGCTTTATCGATGTTCATTTTCAATAATGTTTGAGCTTGTTGTTGGAAAGTTTCCAACACTAACGGGTATATTAATAAAGTTTTTGAAACATCGTATAGAAATTTGGTAAAACCCTTGAATAGAATTTATCCTCCTCGTAGTATACGGCTTTTAATATCACAAACCGCCATTCTAGTCCACGGCATAATATTATTCACGATATAATATGTATCAAAGGTGAAGTTTGGTATTCATGTATTAGAATATTCATAATTTAGATTATACTCGATAATCTATTATCTAGTTTGATATAACGTGTCTAGTAAACGGATTTGAATTAAATATTTACGGGTAGTTATTATAATATTAAACACAATATTATTATAGATATTCAGAAATATGACAAAATATGTACCAATAAAGTTTATTTTTATTTTTCTACGTAATAAACATTGCTCGTTAAAAATAACTTGAGCTATTATTTACGGAAAATTGCCATGGTAACTTCCATCGTAAAAGACTTACCTAGGTAAAGAAGCGGGAAAAATAAAATATGGAAAAAAACAAAATGGGGAAATAGGACATATTCTTACCTAAGTTACTTTTTATACTATAATTAACTATCTGACATTGCTCATGTTGTTTTGCTTGAACACCCTTATTACTAAGAGGTACAAAAAAAAGTTTACGACTCAAATATTATTATTATTTGACCCACCGAATATAGGGACTTCCACAAAAAATGGAGAGAAAAGTTTGGTGACCAAAAATATAAATATTTATGGCGTAAAAACAAAGTTTTTTATACGCTTTATAAATTATAAATATTATGCGGTGATTATAGTTAGCCTTTAGAAATTTAAATAAATAAAGTTTATCAAGTTTCACTGATTCAACGTCTGGGTTATTCAGAAACTACATAAAATAAGAGAAATATTGTGTTTAAAGATGAAATTGCATTGTAATAAGTACGAATCCTGTGAAGTTTGTACTTTCAGTTCTGATGATATTGTGCTCTAGTAAAACTTGATATTATTAAACGCAAAGATTAAAGTTTTATTAAACTCACACCCTAATTTCTTGGAGCATTGCGTTTAAGATATTGAAGTAAATTATACAACAATTTTTTGGAGCATGTGTCGCTTGTTTAGTTACGTTTGTAATTTTTTTAATAACGAGGAAAATATGATGCTGTTTTTTTTGTGTTTTTAATTGTATAATATTTATTATCATCTCTAGCATTTTCTGTACCGATCCTTTATTGAAAATTTGTGACACTTAATATATTTTATTATGATTATTATTGAACGAAAACCTCAATGTCTTTATATCTGTAAGGCTGTGTAAACATGGTAATTGTGATTTTAGCATAAAACTTTAAATCAAACTGACCAATAATATCCACAAAACTAACTTTTTATCCGAGACCTAACTAGGCCAACTAGTGCTTCTATCTATAGTACTAACACAGTATTTTTATTAGGTACCAAGCGATCGTGCAACCAATGAGGCCAAGAATGTCCAAGACGTGCTCCCTTATCATGATAATGGGAATCTGGGCGTGTGGAATGCTGCTAGCCATCCCGTGTCTATTGTATTCAACCACTAAGGAGTATAAGTAAGTATGCATGTTGAATGTGAGAAGAAAACCTATAAGCCACGTCTACATAGAACGAGTAGCCTCGCGAAGCAATGAAAGCTATGTATGTGAATGTAGCTCGCTATATTATACTAGACGGTTCACCAAAAAATATTTGTTATGGTTTTGATAAAATAAGATCTATGCTCATATATTTATTGTTGCTTATTCCTTATAAGCGCAAGAAAACCAAGAGCTGTCCGAGGGAGAGCCCTCCAGATTGAATGGTCTCTTTCGCTAGTGTAACGTCCCCTCGGCCGAAAAAAATGACAGCACCTGTCATTTTCCACGGCTGAGCCACATCCAAACTGACTGCTGCTTCGCGCAGCAATTGCTTCGCGAGGCTGCTCGCTCTGTAGAGTCAGAGACCTGACTATTGCAGTTTTATAGACCTTCGCAATGTGCATGTTGCTATAGTAACGGTAGAGTAGAATGAATCACGTAATTTGTCCTTATTAAGACAGATTGACTCTTGCAAAAACTGTAAATAATTTAGCTAATTTATATGTATAATGAAATGTTTGTTTAGAGGGCTTATGGTTAATATTTGTACATTGTATTAATTAATGTGGGCCGTAAATTGCTTGAAATTAATGAAATATGATTTTCAATACGAATACTCATTTAAAGGTCGTAAGACTTGAATTTCGATGTTTGTTTTGTTTGTCTCGACTTTAATTTTCATTAATGTTTCACAAGAAATTACAAAATAAGTTTTGATCCCAAAAATGATCGGAGTGAAAATTTTATGAGACTCTTCTTCTTTATGTAACCAAACTGTTTCTACTTACTTCTTTGTTAGGTATTAGTTTTATGTTTTTGTATGGACATGCCACACAATGCACAAACTTTCATGATAAAATAGTTTCATTTTGCAATGTTCGCAACAACAATTTTATGAAAAATATTTTCTCATTTTCAACCGACATTAAAAAAAATGGAATTCGTCTAGTTTTTTTGGGTTTGTTATATTTTTGTGAAACATTTTGATGATACTTTTTATAGGTATTTGATATCTGGTGCCTCCCGTTTCAATTTGATGTTAGTTTTAGTTAAAAATAATTATATAGTTATATTTTATAAATTTATATTATGTAGGTATAATTAAATTATAATCATTGAAATTATATTCCATAATATAAAATACTAGCTTACCGCCCGCGGCTTCGCCCGCTTTGTCTAAAACCTAATAAATTATATATTAAAACCTTCCTCTTGAATCACTCTATCTATTAAAAAAAACCGCATCAAAATCCGTTGCGTAGTTTTAAAGATTTAAGCATACAAAGGGACATAGGGACAGAGAAAGCGACTTTGTTTTATACTATGTAGTGATTATCATACATATCTACATTTTAAATATCGTATTTTGATTTTGTGTTTATCGGATATCTGGAATAACTACTAGAGCGATTTAATTACACTTTTTAATTAAATACATTGAATATTGAAGCCCACTATACAGTTGCAGTTACTAACAAGGCTCTTGAGTTTCACTGGTCGTAAGCAATTTGAGCTAAGCAAAGTTAAACAGCCTAACTTTGCTTAAGTTGGACCGTTCAAGGCAATTGCTCATGTTTTCCAATTATGGCTTTCTTAAATTGTAAGTTAGGAATTCTTGATGCAAGTTTTTTCAATAAAACTTTCTAGCTTGTGTATAATATCTGCTTAAAAAACAAAATACTACATTGATATAATTTATTTGTAATGTCTATTAGTATTATTAATTAAAAGAGCAACACTTTGCAGTGATATAAAAGAATACCACATTTATTGATAAAAATTGTAAAAATAATTTTATGATTGATGAAAAATTCTGATGTAAGAACCTATCTAAATTTTTTCTGCTAAAATTTTCAATATGGTTTGTCCCCAAATTTGTTTTTAATCATTACTCAAAAGCCTTATAATTGCTGCTAATGTTACTACTATAAATTAGTTTAGTTACACAGAGACCACACGTGTTTATAAATTCAAACATTCTCGTTTATCTAGGCTTCCTACCTTTGAATTAAATATTATCGTAGAACTACAACGTTTGAAAGTCGAAGCCTAAAGAGAATTTAAATTAATAAAAATTACTCTTTCTACTTCTATACAGTGTCCTGTACTGTATCCTTGGCAGAATTCAATGTGGTTCAATTGAGTTTAACTTCATTCTATATTATTTTTCTACGAAACTGAGAAGTTTTCAGTTAAAATGTTTTGGACAGGTCCTGAATAAATCAGTTGTTTAAATAATTAATGACAGTCAGGTTTTCGTATTTCGTTAAAAACAATTTAATGCTATTAATCAAGGACAGAATTGGCGTTTCCGAACGAGAGCTTTTTTTAAATGAGACTTTAACAATTATGCAATTACGTGCTCGTGGTTTCTTAGTTCTTTTTGGTTCAATTGGAAGCCCTTAATTGTAAATTATAATTAAATTACAATAGTAATAAAGAGCACAGGGGTTATACCGACCGCAACGAGAGGAGTAAACGAGCATGCAAATATTAAATTATTTTTCTACTTATCAGCAGGAAAAGCATCGTGATAAGACAGACATACATAATATATTCAAAATGTTCGGAGACATGTAATATAAATAAAGATATTCGCTGTCGTCTTAATAAAACCTCTGAGTAAAAACTGACATTTTCATCTCAAACGAACACTGTAAATTATATATATAACATCAGCGTAGATAGATGTCATGTTTTTTTGAACTTTTTGCGCCGCACTTGGTGAATTATTGCTAAACCCTCGAGACATTATCTTTGCCGTGAACAAAAACAGACTAAGGAAGATGAATAAAATATTATCACCATGTAAAAATAAAAAGTAAATTTATAAAAGTGGAAATAAAGATATTCGCTGTCGTCTTAATAAAACCTCTGAGTAAAAACTGACATTTTCATCTCAAACGAACACTGTAAATAAAACATCGTTTTCCTGCTTTTTGCGGAGAAAAAGTGTCGTCAAAGTGTAATATTAACTGTACATTACGAGCTAAGAGATATTTCTAGTAAAGTCGAATGTGCCTAAGGCTCTATGAATTCGTATTATGCTATTACAATTTTATACGTTTTTTCATAAGATGTTTTTGAATTATGAAAAAGAAATAGTTGTATACTATAAATAATTACAGATTATAATATTATACTTTTAGTTATTATTCAACAGTCACACTTGTTTAAATTAAATATTATATTACTAGCTGTCCCGGCGAACTTTGTACCGCCCTGTCAATGAATGTTGTGTTACCTTTTAGCTGAACTAATTTAGGCTTTGATGAACGTAATACAATGATACAAAATAAATATTTATATGGATTGATATGTTATAGTATTTTAATTTATTACTTCATACACGTCTCAGAGAAAAATGATTGAATTTTAATAAGCTGTGCAGCATGGATTAACTCTTTTCATTCTTTAACTGTTATCGACCACGCCATCGTTTCGTTTCACTTTAGTTGTGATAATAATTCTACCATTATCATTAGGCGATCGACGCTGATACAGTGGGTAACCATCGTTGCTTGTGATGGTCTTTGCCATAAATTTTCGTGGATACCTTTTCGTACACTCGCTGTCAACCATGCATGGTGTTTGTTGGTTGATGGTTTCACACGGTCCATGAATCATATTCGTGATAAAAACGTCATGTCGGTCTGGATCGGTTTTAGGATTAGCAATCCCCGCACACTCATATATTTTATTCTTTCGACTAACCAAATTAAAATGTGTGCATGCTGCAAGCCAGATTTTCGTCATTCGATTGAATACATCCATCATTGAATAATCCCAAAGATGTGTTCCTTTAATGTAACTCATCAGTGATCGGATTTTTTTCTTGAAAACACGTGTGGTGATGACGTGCCGATCACTTGATATTTGTCCGGGAAGCAACAGTTGAATAATTTCCATCCATTTCGGATTACATATAAATGTAATGAATAGATCTGGCCGACCATAATGACGAACATATTATTATGTCATTGCATCTTGCACATATTCACTTGGGCTACCTGTGTATGTCGCCGGTAAAATAATCAATAGACCAACATTTTCTGCATCTTCTTCTGTGCTAATTGCATGGCGTAAATGGATGCAATCTTCAAAACGCAATTTAACTTGTTTATAGCTACGCAATATTGTTGACGCAGTCGACGAAATCGCAACATATAATTTTAATTTTTTACATTTTTATTGAATTTTTTTTTAATTTTAATTTTTTCTAGCTGGCCCGGCGAACTTCGTACCGCCCAGTCAATGAATGTCGTGTTACCTTTGGGCTTGGAACTAATTTAGGCTTTGATGAATGGAATACAATGATACAAAATAAATAAAGATATATAACAGCATTTTATTTCGATGAATAACACATAGGTATAGGAAAAAGAATATAAAAAAAAACAATAATTAGATACTTGATTACTTCATACACGTGCCAGAGAAAAATTATCGAATTAAACTACGTTTTGCAGCCTGGGATGCATTCGGATTAACTCTTTTCATTCTTTAACTGGTGTCGACCACGAAATCGTTTCCTTTCACTTTAGTTATGATAGTTCTACCACTATCATCTTGTTGCCTGTGATAGTTTCTACAGTAAATTTTCGTGGATTCCTTTTGGAACACTCGCTGTCAACCATGCATGGTGATTGGCGGTTGATGGTGCCACACGGTCCATCAATCATATTCGTGATTACAACATAATGTCGGTCTGGATCGATTGAATACATCCATCATTGAATAATCCGAAAGATGTGTTGCTTTAATGTAACTCATTGCTTGAAAACACGTGTGGTAACGATCACTTGATAATTGTCCGGGACGCAGCAGTAGAATAATTTCCATCCATTTTGGATTTCATGTAAATGTAATGAATAGATCCAGGCCGACCATAATGACGAACATATGTCATTGCATCTTGCGCATATTCATGCGTATGACTTGGGCTACCTGTGTATGTCGCCGGTAAAATAGCACCTAAGCACCTAAATAGCCCAATATTTTCTGCATCTTCTTCTCTGTGCTAATTGCATCGCGTAAATGGATGTAATCTTCAAAACGCAATTTAGCTTGGTTCAATCGAATGAGCCAGGGCCTCCGTTTCAATTTTAACGTTATACATAATATTATTTCAACGCAATATTGTTGAAGCAGTCGACGAAATCGCGACAAATAGTTGTCAGAATTTTTACATTTTTAGAGATTTTTTTTTAAATAATTAATCGAACTATCCTTCTTGGTTAGTTTCCTCACCGAAAATACCTTATCAATTTCTGAAAGCACGCGTAAACACAAATATTTGAGGAATTTTTATGTATCTGCTTTAATTGCACTTTTCAATAATTGATTTAAAAAAAATACAGACAATAGTTTATTCACCCTTTTTACTTTTTAATTATTTTACACAAAATACATTTTTGAACGCATGAATGTCAAACAATATTTTGACCGTATTCAACCGTATTTGACAGGATTGACAACTAATGATTGACATGCACGAAAATCAAAATTATTTTTATATAGTGGCCCGCCCCGGCTTCGGCCGTGGTACTTACATATTTCGCAATAAAAGGTAGCCTATGTCCTTTCTCGGGTATCAAAATATCTCCATACCAAATTTCATGCAAATTGGTTCAGTAGTTTAGGCGTGATTGAGTAACAGACAGACAGACAGACAGAGTTACTTTCGCATTTATAATATTAGTATGGATAAGAAGATTATAAGGCTCGGAATCGTACGTAGAAGAATATTGGTTATTTTGTGTCAATTGGTACCTATAAAAATTTGACTATTTAGTCCATTGAAAAGTTACATTTGGGGTTGCGTTTTTTAGAGGACGCAATTTTATTTTTTTGATGTGTAGAGGGGGTCAGTGTGATGCTGTCACCAAGTTTGTGGGGTCGCCACCCTTGTCCCACGGCCGCCATCTTGAAAATAGCGGTTGATATGGTTTTTACGATATATCTCTTAAACTATTTATCTGAAAAAAAAAATGTTAAAATTATTTGTTGCAAATTAAATTCTCTACAACTTTGGTTTAGTAACTTTTTGTTGTAGAACTATAAATAAAAAAGTTATTAGCGAAAATGTTCAGTAATTAGAGATATTTATATTTTTCAATAAAACTTTTTTTTATAATTTTACGAAGAAATGATATCACACCATTTTTGTAGATTGTTTTTTGCAATTATTAATAATATAATTAATTATTGGCTCTTTTCCCCACCACCCAGGAGGTAGTCTGGAAGCGCGTTTTTTTTTACGTCGAAAGCAGGGCTGAAATGTTCTGCAGTGTGCTTCTATTGTTCTGGAGTCTGGGAAAAGAGCCAATAGCCAACATATGTATAGTTGAGAGTACTGAAAAATAGTACTAACTTCAGAGCGCTATAAAACATTAGCTATTGACGTAATGAAAAAATGTTGTGTATAAAAGTTGTTCCTCGAAAAACAATCTACAAAAATGGTCTAATATCATTTCTTCGTAAAATGATAAAAAAAAAGTTTTATTGAAAAATATAAATAACTCTAGTTAATGAACATTTTCGCTTATAACTTTTTTATTTATAGTTCTACAACAAAAACTTACTGCACCAAAATTGTAGAGAATTTAATTTGCAACAAACAATGTTAACAATTCTTTTTTATCGGATAAATAGTTTAAGAGATATATCGTAAAAACCATTTCAACCGCTATTTTCAAGATGGCGGCCGTGGGACAAGGGTGGCGACCCCACAAACTTGGTTATAGCTTCACACTGACCCCCCCTACATATCAAAAAAATAAAATTGCGTCCTCTAAAAAACGCAAGATTAGGCCTAAAAAATGTAACATTTCAATGGACTAATTTGCCAAAATAGAATTATGTATTTCGTTAAAGGGCTTTCTAGTGTCCCTGTCATATGCATTTATTTTTTTGTTTTGTGTTGTTGTTGCGGGTATAACAAGGGTATAACAGGATAATAAAACAGACAATAGACATTCCATTCCAGTTGATAATTTCTGTAGTTAGTTATTTAAGCTAATGATTTTTCTCAGACTTTCAAAGTTGGTTAAAATTGCAGTTAATTGGTCTACTTATAAATACAAACAACGAACAGAATAGTCATCTTCTATGAACTAAACAAAACAAACAAAATTGTCATCAATTATTTATTATATATTCCTAGTTACAATAGATTTTCCTTTGACGACTAGAAACAATATAGAATACAATATATAATATTTTTGTTTGATATTATTGTAACATTATACATGCTTTCAGATCAAAAGGGAAACTGAAAACAGCGTGCCTACTGTCTTGGCCGGATGGTTTGCCAGACGTCTCATACCTGGATTTTATGTAAGTGTTTACATGTACATTATTAGTACAATACATATTATAATAATAGTTTTTTTTGGTACCTTGTATTACAATGTAGTCTAAGTATGAAGAGAGTATGTAAAGATAAGCTTTGGATTTACAAAAAATGCATTATATTATTTAGGTATAGTGCATTAGGGGAATTCCGGATGTGGGGTAATTCGGAAAATTGTGAATACTACTTCAGAGCATCGTTTTATTGTGAGTATCATGAAGGTATTGTGTGAAAATTAACGGGTTTGATGGTAATAACATTCATATTGGTTTAATCAATAGTTACGTTTAAATTTAACACTACCCTACGTGCATTTACCGGTCATCCGGAATTACCCTAACCTTCCTATACTCGCGCCAATTTTTGTAACACCTATACTCGCGCACGGTGTCACAGACCGATAGTGTTTACCCCTACACTATATATATTTACTAAGAAAACCGAAAACTATAACAATTTTTTTAAAGTTTAGGATGTACTGAAACAAAATAGTATTGATCATACTTAGTTTATTAATTATTTTACTGACTTATGATAGTCTATCACAAATCAGTCCTCGAATTTGAGATGTTTTTCTTAAGTACTAGGGAAAACTAAATTAAAAACAGAACTTCATTTTCAAAACAAAATAAACTTCTAAATAATAATAATAAACATATCAAAGCACATATTTATCTATGTTTGGCTTAGTTTTGAGCCTTGTCTGTCCATCTTTTCCCAAGTAAAAATCACGGGAACTTTCACTGTGTTTTTCCTCAGATATCTTTTCATTGTCATCGTCTTGCTCGGTGTCGTATGTCTCTTCTTGTACCTCCACGTTGTCTTCCACCTCACTGTCATTTTCGTCTTCATAGCAGAACCAGAACTTGATTCTTCCAGCAACAATCTGATTTGATCATCGTTCATTTTGACCTGAAGTATGGCCTAAAAAATTGGTCAAAATATAATTTAGAGCAACATTCATACATATATTTTACTATACATACTTCATAAAGTATTCAAAGTCTGTAAAAATATATAAATGTACAAAATATATAATATTAATACTTACACAAAAAGTTGCACCTATACTCGCGTCGGTCTCATGGACCGATTGGCGCCAAATGCTATGACACGTGAACTTCTGCCGACCACGCGACGTGCACTAAAATGAAGTTAGCCCCAAATCCGGAAACTAGCAAGGAACTCGACTTCACAGGATTTACCTGCATAAAAATAATTACGAAAATGTGTTTCGTCGGTCTCACAGACCAACGCGCGAGTATAGGAAGGCTAATGCACCTTTCTATCACGTAGACTTGGAAAATGGAAGATTTGACTATGGAGAACAAAATCCATTAATATGACAGTACAGTACTCCAAAATTAATAATGCGCATGCAGATCTTCGCTAATTGTCGTATTTCCAAAAACACCCGAATCATTGAATCGTAAGAGCCCTAAACAATGCACTTGCATTTTACACCTTGTTCAAAAGAAATAGAAGTCAATTCACGGTCATACACAATTAAAAACAATTCGGGGGGTCGGTGACGGTAGCCTGTCAGTCAAAAAACTCACAAATCCGTCAGTCGTCTTTAAATATTGGCGGTGACTGCACGTGTTCTCTCTGTGTGGAATTATATAGAGCTGCTATTACATACCCTTCTGCTTTTAAAGGTGAATTGAATTGATCGATGAAATGATTATTTACACAGGTGATAGCAGTAGGGAAAGTGAAAATGAGAGAGAGGAGCATAATGAAAGTTCCGATGTATCTACAATGTCAGTGTACGAGCAAGCACTTTTATATTAAGTACGGGATAGGCCCGTACATTCTGGTCATCTACGGGGCGACTGCAAAATAAAGATAATCCTGATTTTGATTGTGTTTTTTATTTATTTGTAATTGTAATAATATTGTGGAATGATCAGTATTGTAAATACTTTTGAACTGCGATTTTAATGATTAGATTTCTATGATTTAAATGTAAACCTGTGTTTGGAAACCATATTTTTTACAATATAAATCTTGTGTTATTTTAACCTTCTTTTCTTCCATCATTACACCAGTTTCAGTAAGACACTTTAAAAGCCGAACAGAGGCGAAGATTTCTATGCGCATTATTACTTTTGGAGTACTGTACAGTTATATGAATTAATTTAGCCCAGATTTAATTCAAACTCCAATGAAGAATAGAAGAGATATTTAATTTCATCGCTAAAATAAGACCCGTAGTTTGCAAACCATTTTTAATCTAGATTCCGAAATATGAGATTAAAATCATCAATTAAGATGAAGACGAAACAAGTTGTAATTATTTATTCTTAGTCAAATTATAGTAAAAATAACTTATGGACTATGTATAAGAAGGAAAATCTTTTCTTAATATACCTACTTACGTAACTAAACGTAACATTTGGTAAACTAATGCAAATGTTTTAAAACTCGAGTTTTACTCTCTCTTCTGTACTCTGGATATTGATGCATAAATTATGACACAATTATCGTGATTTAATAAATTTGAACGAATTGTATTTACGCTACTCTACGTTTTCATAGTTCTGCATTATTGTACCCATTATTACATGACATCGTGCCTTGTTGTTTACAACAAAGAATCACGTAAATCAGTTGAGAAACCTCAGCGAAATCGGTGTACATAACATATATAAAAAATTACCGGCCGAATATAGATGCTCCATTTTTTTTAAGTCATTACAAGAGCAATTTCTTCCATAGGTACCAAGTCCTATTCTTCATAGTGACATACGCAGTTCCAATGTTGGGTATGACGTACTTCTATTCAGCCATGGGAAAGGTGCTGTGGGGTTCCCGATCTATAGGGGAACTGACTCAACGACAGTTGGACTCTATACGCTCGAAACGAAAGGTATGTTCCGATTGCCTTACACTAGATAATAAAATGTCGCCTTATTCCAAAACATCGACAACACAATGTGTTGTCGATGTTCCAAAAATAGGTTGTTTTTTTTATGGTAGATGAATGCAATTTGAATAGAAAACCTCAGAAGAATAAAATATACATATTTAACTGTATGTTGTTTCAGCAAGATTGTTTGTGACACAATCTGGATCTAAATATTGTATACTAATGCAGATTCAAATAGACACAAATATCAAATACCCACTTAATATTCAAATGTATACTGAAATGAATTATTACGCTATATTATTTTATCATCAGTTCATTAGTGTCAGTTACAAATTAATGTCTAATACATTTGAAGTCGCTTTTCCGTGATTTCCCTTGTGCTTTGCTAGATATATTTCAAGTTTGAGTGATTATGGCACGCCAAGATGTATCATGTCTATTTCAATTTCCTTAATAAAGGGCAAATAATATACTGGCCAGTAAATTAAGTAACTAATGTTTAATTGAATAGGTGGGTCCCCATAGAGCAAGAAGCCTCTCTAAGCTCTGTCAAAGAAAGTGACAGCACACGTAATTTCCTTGGCCGAGCAACACGTAGTATTTAGTAATCTGTGGTGCCACGTTCACATTGACCGAGCTGCTTCGCGCAGCAATTGTTTTATGTGGACTTGCCTTTATATTTAAATCTAGTGTGACGTCAATAGAATAACATACATTTGTTAAAGCTTTGATATTATAAAGAGGTCAGCTTGTAATTGGAAGTGGGGTTACAAAAATTCGGGTTTGATAAACTATTTTTTTAGAGACTGTTATTTTCTAAATAAAGGTATTCGTATTTGGTAAACGGTATCTGAAAGTATATATTTTTTTAGTATTCGTTTCTTGGAAATAGTTTTTAGAAAATAGTCTCGTGTTTCTTGTGTCCATCTGTTTTCAGCCAATAAACATAGGTCAAGCGTAGTTGTAAAGCAGTTCCTTTATATGACATATTATACACTATATACATATTACACTTATTTCCATCAGAAGGATGATGGATGCGTAGGTTCAATAGTCCAAACAAAAGAGTCAACGAATGTATAAATTGGTTTAGTAGATGTTTAAGTTTGCTATGCACAAGTACCTATACTAATTGAGAATGCAGATGTTTCTCCAATACTGCACAAAATAACTGGTGACATCGTTTTATAGTTTAAAGTGGCTAAATTTAAAAATTAATCATTCAACTTAAGTGTGTATAAGTTGAACAAAAAATTCTTATTACATAGTAGAAAATTAAGGTTTATTTTATCAATGATTGGGGTTATCGTATTCATATTATTTCACTATGTCTCCAAAGTGAGTGGAACTAAATTGAATTTGAATATTACAATTTATATGAAAAACATGCGGATTTCTCAAAGAAACGTAAATCTAATTTACGAAAAGGTAAAGATTTATAAATTGAATAAATTCTCTACCTTATTATATTATTATAAGTCAAGTGGAAAGGTGCTTATTGTAACTTATTAGTATTACAAAAAAGGATCATAATATAGATTCAAGTAAGGATTCAAGTATGTATATTATTTTGACCGCCTCCTTGGTACAGTGGTTGACACGTGAGCGTAGAACCGAGGGGTCCTGGGTTCGATTCCCGGTGGAGACGAAGAAAAAAAAAAATGTCTCGGTCTGGTAGGACACAGAAGGCTGATCACCTACTTGTCCCTAAAGAAAATCGATCAATGAAACAGATGTAGGCATAATGCATCTGCCCCTTACCCCACTACGGAGACACGGGACTTCACTATTATTTAGTTTTTGCAGAAAAATTAATCGTTATTCAGTTGCATACTTATTAGAAGAATGTACAGATAAAAAAATACCCAGCAGTTGTTCAATGATTAGCTACTGACTACAATTGTAAAGAGTTCAACACGAGGCAGCAAGATTGCGTTCTCATTTCAATTTATCCACACACTATAATATATAATGATGACACAAATACTGGAAATTAAATCTTCTAAGCGAAATCATATTTAAGAAATACATACCTTAAATTAAATTAAATTTAATATTGAAAGATAAAAATATGCACTTAGCCTTAAATTATTTTAAGCTATTAGAGAAATTGTGATTTAAAAAAATATTGTTTAAGTATACCGTCTTATAAAAATTTAAATTTAATAATGTTTATCGTATAATATATAATTTATAATTGATTAATTGGTGTAATAAGAAATTACGCCAATTAGTTGTAAGTAATTTAATCTACCGTTCAAAAAAGCCATTTTAGTTTCATAAACAAGATTTATATTAATTTTATTTCATATCAATAATGTGATTCTATTTTTTTTAACAGGTTGTGAAGATGTTCATACTTGTGATAATTATCTT
>CAJQZM010035476.1:30942-72209 GCA_907164665.1 Colias nastes
GATAGAATTTCTACCACCGTAACATTAAACGATTCTTTGTTCTATACCGTATGTGTTACTTACCACCCGCGGCTTGGCCCGCTTTGTCTAAAACCTAATAAATGATAAGTAAATGATATATTTAAACCTTCCTCTTGAATCACTCTATCTATTAAAAAATTATCAAAATCCGTTGCGTAGTTTTAAAGATTTAAGCATACAAAGGGACATAGGGACAGAGAAAGCGACTTTGTTTTATACTATTTAGTGATTCTGGTGCAAAAGCTACATCCTTGCTTATAGTATCTTCGGTATCTTCAGAGTTTTGGCGGCTTTCGCGTGAAAGAATAACAAACATACATCCTCACAAACTTTCACGTTTATAATATTGGTAACATTAGTGAGAATAGTGGTATAGAACCTGAGCGTGATATTTATAATACTCATAATATTGATGGAACCGAAGATTTCATTTCTCGTGTAATCGTCATCAGTCTGGATTAATTAAAAGCTGCCAGTGGATAGTAAGTCATTATTGGAAAAACCTATTAATCAAATGGAAATTTCGTGGTTTTATGAACATAAGGATACTATAAAAATATATCAGAAAGTTATAAAACCTTCAAGCCTTTTCGAAGTTTGCGTATAAACTTTATAGCGAAGCCAAAGCCAAAAAAAAATGTTATTGCCCATAAACCCTCCTTAGAGAAAATGTGCGATTAACTATCATCTAAGAAGTTTTATATTGTGTAGTAAAAATGTAATGAAAAAAATTGATATTGAATTTTACATCCACAATATTCGTAGTATTGTATGTAAATTTATATAAAAAAACAGTACCTAAGCCTTGCCAATTAGAACGGCTTTTTTATCTGTTTCACAAGTCGTGGATTTTTCTTGGCGTTTTGGTAATCTCCTATTTCAAGGCAATCGAAATTCACTGAGATCTATTCGCAGAATCAGAGATAAATTAATTGAGAAATCTTGTGATAAGTTTTTTTAAGCTTTGAGCGATTTTTTAAGATGGTTTATAATAATTAATCTAGAAAATTTAAAAATTATACTTAGTTTAAATATACTGTGTTTACAAACGAAGATAAACCTAATATTAAAGCTATATAATAATCATTTATTAAACATTTTATTTATAATATCATGAGAATAAATAATATTTTATTCTCATGATTTGATTCTAAAAATTATCTGGGCTATTCAACAGAATAGTAACACAATAGTGTAGGTTTTGCTTTTCAAATTCAACCTTTAAATGTTAATTGATAGAATACAATGCGGTTAATTCAGTGAGTGCATGAGTTGAAGTATACTATAATACTACAATAATACTAACACGAAAACTAAGTGACCTTATGACATAAGTATTAGGTATTTGTTTAGTTCAAGCTTTGTATATTGAGTATCTTCAGTATACTAAAATATTTATTTAAACATCCAATGTATAGTTTTAGATACGCAATTACCACATAAAAAATGATAAATGTAATGCATAGAATCTATACAAAAACGTTATTTATTATTATAAACTGAACCAACTTATAATAAATTCAAAAGTTTGCATCGATTTGTTGTGCGTTTACTGAACGGATTTAGCTAAATTTGCTATTCAAATAGGTTTTGGCCTAAAATGTGGTATAGATTTTTATCCATATCGTATAAGTTCGAAGTAACCAAGTACATGTACAGTAAACAGAGAAAACGGGTTAACCTCAGAATAAATCATTGTACCGCAATGTCCGGTTACATACAATTTTATTGAAATTTTGTTAATACAATGTTTATTTAAGTACTTTTAAGTGTAATCCACGTAATTCGCGTAAAATCCTACATATGCGACAATCCGAATATCTATATAATATGAAAGTAGTTGATTTTAAGTGTTGACAATAAATTTTAATTCTATACTCTAGCCACAGATTGGTTTTAAACTACGTAGAGCATTAATCATATAAAATGAACAAAAATTTACTTCCTTCTTCCAACTAATAATGCGAAAGTTTGTGAGGATTTATGTATGTTTATTATCCTTTCACTGGAAAATCACTTAACGGATTCTTATAATACTTGGCAGGCAGCTTACATAGCAGAATTACGCGTCACGAGCAATATAATTTCCCGAAGGTTCGTTCGCGGGTGAAACCGCGCGACACAGCTAGTTATAAGTTATTGTATAAGAACATGAAATGCTTATATTTAACTAATTTAACTAAATAATAATTCTTTTCTGTGGACAGGTTTCGCTCATACTTCCGCACAGCCTTATTCTGCAGATGGCGAGACGTCTGCATCAGACGCAAGCCCGCGCTGCCAGAGTCTCCCCCCGAATGCGTCTCCCAGTCTGGCAGCAGATCCCGATCAGGTTTTTACTCGTTAACGTAATTATTATTTGGTATCAATCGATTAACAAATAGAGTCATTTAGAACTTGAAAGCACTTCAATTAATAATGTCATGGACTCACTATTTAATGTATATCTAGTATAATGTGTTATTTTATTTCTTACAATATACTTTCTGTTAATCTTTAGATAAATTTATATATTTTCACAAGAAAAAAATTCACCCAAATAGTTCATATTCTTAGTATATTTTCTTCCTACGCTCGCAATTTAAACCAATATTCTCATTCATTTTAGACGTTTAAATATACATGCGTGGAGCTCCAATCATTTTACTGATTAAACAGTAAATTTTTAACGTAAAAACCTTTGAACTTATGTTATTTTAGGATCCAAGATTAATCGTGTTTTCGAAATTAAAATAAGCTACATATTTTTTCAAACTCTGCTTTAGACTTAATGATACCTATGTTATGATGAAAGATATTAATTATTAAGCTTCATAATATTTTCAAGAGAAAACTTCTTTAATATTGTGTAGACGTTAATCCGTTTGGGTTCAATTATAATTATACATTTTTGAACAAGGCTTTTAAATGTCCTTGCTCTCTAATTACTGGCTACTTTATCACAAGTAATTTTAATCTGTTGTTGTACTGATGCTGTCTGTGATTATAACATTTTTATTTTTTAGATAAGTACCTAAAGTGTAGAAAAGGAGAATATAAAAAATTTGTAAAACTATTTATACTCATTGTGTACTAGCAGACAAGCAAACAGATAAGTAAAAACATCATAAAGTTTATTTGAAATAAAATGTATTGTATTTTTGTACGAATATAATACATATTTTAATACCCATCAACGGAGTTATTAGCATAGTAAATAATTATAATGTAATAGCTGCGTTGAACACAAGGCTTTTATCTACTTACAGATAATAAATAGGTAGAATTCAATAAAAGATAGAATAAGAATTCAAATGCAAAAAGATTTCACATCAGACATATTTTTATTTATTTACCGTGAGAAGCGGCCATTGTTAGACGGATATAATTAAAGCTTCGTGCGCATAATATTACCTACTGTAGAACACAAATTACATACTACGAATATAATATTAAATTTATTAGTTTTATTTCACGTTAAAATATTAAAAAAATAAATAAATGAAGGATAGGATATCCATTTAAAAATGACAGATAGTAGCTAAATACTATCGTCACCTCGTGGTGAGGATAGTATAAACTTCAGAATTGAATCTTTTCAATTTTTCAACCCAAAGTTACATAACTTACATTACGTATAAATTACTAACAGATTAAAAAAGCTTGGCAATTTATCTTGCATAAAGAAAAATATATCACAGAGACGAAAGCTATTTACAAAAGTACTATGTAAACAGGTTAGTAGCAATAACTTAAAATCGTCCACAAAACGCCGCAGTGGTTTTAAAGTTGTGCAACATTTTACTGCAGTGACAAATAACATATTTTTTGTATGTTAGATTGAAGTACTGTAGTAGCATTTTTTCCACATATAACATCATAATCACAATTAATTCACAAATGAGCAAAGCTCTGTGTCTTCTAGTGGGGTATGGGGCATTATGCATACATCTGATTCATTGATCGATTTTTCTTTAGGAACAAGTAGGTATCAGCCTTCTATGCCAAACCGAGACATTTCTTTTTTCAGGAATCGAACCCGGGACCTTTCGGTTCAGCGCTCTCGCGTTAATCACTGTTCCAAGAAGGCGGTTACAATCATAAATACTATCTATTATTCATTTAGTCCTGCAACTGCGAAAGTTTTTATGTGTGTTATGAGAAAGTCGTGCAAAAAGTACTAAACGAATTTGACTGTAATTTGATATGCATTGATTCTAACATGACATGCTATATTCGCTTCGAAAATAATAAATAACGTAAACGTCGCCAGGCTGAAGCTAGTGAGACATTTATTATGTTAGTGTTATAATCCAAGTGATTTTAGGTTCGATCTATCGTCTTGTACATTATACGCAAATTCACATTCCACTACGTAAATTTGTGTATAATAAGTCAAAGATGCCTCTCACCGCTTTTATTTCAGAACTTTTTAGTTTTCGTATAGCAATAAACTCAATTAATGAAAGAGAAAGATAGTTAAGTACCGCAGGAAATGAAAATGGGTAGAATAACACATCTGTTTTATGAATTTATCTTCTTTCCGATATAACAAGTAATAGAAAAACAAGTAACTTTCTGAGTTAAGCTATACTGAGACTTTTTAATAGTTTCTAACGAAAGTTCAACTTAGAACCTCTCTACAGTAAAATAATGTGCTAATTAAGTACCTACATTACCAATCAAACTTAATTTATATAATTGGACACGAACACCGTGAGTTTATTACTTATTTCCAATGAATGGGAAAAAACTTGTCGCCACAACTGGACTACAAAGTAATATAATTATCGATAATTTTAAATAATGTTGTCTTCCATAACTTTTCGTAAGACGTAAATATTTCCGAATATTTTTACTTAACATTATTTTAGTGTAAACTTGGAAAAGCTTGTACTCTACAAACTAGATAATTAATAAATTGTGTTCAATATTTTGATAAATATAAATTATGATAATATAACATAATATTATATTATGTCTACGGAAATACAGGAAATTATTATTATGTTGCGGTATTTTTTTTTCAGCCGCAGTGATTAGAACTAATGTACTACGCAATGCTGTAACCAGACACAACTCTGAAACTATTGTCTAATTCACTTAGCACTGCGGCAACCGGGTTATTAAATCAAATAATAATATTATGTCATATCTCCTCCTAAACGACATGACTGATTTTTTTATGATTATTTTTTGTATTATACATATACATTATACAGTAGACTTGAGAATTAGTTGTAAAGTATATCTACTTTGCTAGGTGATTAGGGTGCAGTCATGACGTTTACCGGGTCAGCTAGTACTAAAATAATAATATGAGTTCACAAGTCACAGCGTAATAACATTTACCTTGTGTTTCCTTGCACTAGGAGTATGTATGTGTCCATTTCTAGTGTGGTTTGTTAAATTAATTGAATCAAAATATAGAGTAATACTTAAAATATTTTCATATGAAATGGGATAATATGTTCTACGAATAAACACTGTTTCTGTTTATTTGATAAACTTAACCTGGAATTAGGTTTACCTAAATACAGTTTCACTTTATAATTAGATTGAATAGGTATTTTAATTTTAATACAAAATTTAAAGTGCTAGTTATAGCTTTAAAATTATTCAAATTCTGTAGTGCCCGAAATAAAATAATTTATTTATGACTTTAATCTAAATTACTCGTGCATAGGTATAAACATTCTTAACAATTAACGACCAAACATTTAAATAATGTTATATACATTGTACATACTATAATTAATATCCTTCAGAAATACTTGCAATCAGAAGATATTTGCACCCCCACTTTTGAATAATGTTTTTCAACTGCTTTAACATTAATAAGAAACACGAACAGTTTTCTAATTAATTTTAAATAATTGTTTAAAATCTTGAAGTTAGAAACAAACAGATTTAAGTACTCAGCTTAGACTCCTGTCTCGCAATGTTGTTTTTGCTTTTAACATAACTACTAGATACTTTATTGCTCTTAAGGAGAGAATATATCTACGTTATTTCTTTGCTTAGTTTTCATATTAAAAATGAATGCAAAGTAACTTTTAAGATTTATCTAATTTTTAAAAAATAAATATGAGGCTTAGGTAAAGAGATTCTAAAAGATCTCGAATAGACAAATGCGATATAGCTGAACTTTCTTTTGTTTAAATATTTTTCATGAATGTGTGGTTTTTACTTATGCATATAATTTTACAACCGATAAGTAATTGTTCGTTTTACTTTTAAATTCCTTGTATAAAACCAACATGGATGATGTATTGCAGTTCTTGTGAATATAGAAGCTGAAATGTAGAATATAGTTCTAGAAAATGAGTATTATAGTTACTCCAAAAATATTTATTTCTCTTTACTCAAAAAAATATGTAAAAACAATCCACATAGAGCTAAAAATAACATTCAGTCCGTAAAATGTGTACATTTTGTTGTATGGTAACCGAAAAATGTGCTTTAAATAATCATGAATATTAAAAAAATGTTCGTTGTCCTATATTTATTGAACCGTATCTAATTCAGATGTTTATATCTCTCCATCTCCATTTCGAGTGACGAGACGATTGTGTCGCCTAAGACTTTGTCCGTGTATTGTGAGCGTTTTTTAATTTTTTTAAACCAATTTAGAACAAAAATGAGACTCAGCTGATCAGTTGATAAGATTAGATCCTGTTAACCTTTAAAAATTAAGAAAAGGATTAATGGGAATTCTATATAAGATTCCGTGAAGGCGGAAATACGAAAGACAATAGAGACGACTCAAAATCAAGACGAAAATCATAAACAATTGAAGTTATTTCAAATGAAAGCCATGATATAATAAGGTTATTTCGTCTAACGAGAAAAAAAATAAGCAAGGAACATAAATTGAAACCAGAAAGCTTTTGTTTTATTTAAAAGTGATCTAAATTCTTTTTATTGCTTTGGTACAAAGGTAAATATTAATGATTACCTTCAAATGAAAATGATGTTTTGAGATGGGCATTTATTTTATTTCATAATAGGAATTATTCACCGCGACAAAAGAATTATATTATATGTTTTTATATACTTTTGACTTGTTTTACGTAGGTACATATGAGGTTAGTTTTTCAAGGAGTCTCAAACCGCAGCAATCTTTTTAAAGTAGTGATTAAGACATGGTCGTTAAAAAAAGTCGTTAAAAGGGTTTGGCTTTCAACCCGATATAGACTCAGAAAAGAAATTGATCTGTTAGGGTATAAAAGGCTGAATATCTACTTGACCGTAAAGAAAAACTCGATCGACAAATGTGTGCCCCATAACCCACTAGAGACATGAACCTTTCTTACCAAGACAGCAATGTATTTTATCAGTCCTTAGGTTAAAGCCGCATTAGAGTTCTAACACACGAACGGCAAGTTATGAACGGCAGAGGCTACTTCAGCCGACGCCACATGTCGATGGCAGTCGTCGAAGTGTCGGCGGCAGCAGTCGATATGTCGGCGGCTGTCGTCGACAAGTGGCGACGCTTGCAGTTTGCGTTGACAGCAAAATGCAAGCGTTTGACGTTTGACGGCATCCGTTTTTGCCTGAACTTGCTGTTTGTGTGTTAGAACTCTTACGTTTTTTTCCATGTGGAAATGACTAAGCCGCAATACCGCGCGAGATACACACACTACGGTTAAAAAACTGTGTGAACTGTGACCCAATATAGTTTTATGGCCTTTTATTGTTATTGAATTTTTTTTAAATATCTTTAATAAATTTAACATAACCTACATACTACAGTTAGTGCTCTACCTATTACAATATAATATAGATGCGAGGATGAACATTCACGAAGATTATAATTACAAATTAAGCAACGAGATTGCAACAACGTTCTTAGAATTTGTAATTGTATTTTAATGAATATATACAACAAGAAATGTGCTTTTAAAGCGATGGAATGTCCTGAAAATTAAAACGGAAATGTTCTCCTTCATTTTAACATAAACGAAAATGTTGTCTATTTTGTTTTAGAATACAAATCCAATTTCCTACTTATTGTATAATTGTGAAAGTTTTTGGATGAATGAATATTGTTTACTTACTCGTTCAAACTTGGCAAAAACGGATCGGATCTGTATGAAATTTCGTATTTAGAGTAGAATTTTATTTTCGTTTAGTCACGTAAGCAGTTTTTTTATACGAGTTCCATACGGTTGGACGAAAAATCAGACGAAATTCTTCGCTAATTAGGTATCTTCATTCCTATTGAGGACAGTCCCAGGCAGACTGTTGAGTTAATCTTTTAAATAATTATTTTATCATAATATACACGTGCATCGATACAATAGCGAAATAAGTTGATTGCGTGTAAAACTGCAATATAAAGCTCTCACCTCTATCGTCAACGCTACGCGTAACCAATCTCCGTAGCGAGAGGATTCAAATCATTCAATATCCAGTACTTTCCATATTAAAGTGTGCCAAAATGAACCCTAATAAAAAGGACATAAAACATCATCTACGCCAGCTGACATGAGCATAAATAGGTCTTCTGACAAACTCTAAGAGATGTTCTTACGTGCCATGTGATGGCGTTGGTAGTTTATCGTTTATCTTCCTAAGTCATTAAACTAATGTAGCGGCTAGGTTCTGAACACCACATGCATATGATAAAACCAGTTTTTTAGAAATAAACATCACATAAAATAATTAAAAATATTTATATGTACTGTAATAGGAGCTACCATGAAATAACGATAAAACGAACTACATAAATGGCTATTAAACCTCCAAAAAAGGTATCAATAAATTTAAACACGTATCCTAAATAATGATACTTTGTAAAATGTTTTTCTTTCAGCTGTTTTAACAACAAAATATGTATTTGGGGTGATTTTGTACATTATGTCGTTAACATGTTCCCGAATTACTGAGCGTGATTTCAAAGCATTATTGTGTATTAAATAATGTTTGGTACATTTTCGTTTCTGTGTTATAATATCAAAATTTACATGGCTGGTTAACAAAGTCTTCCTATATTTTACAGGTATACCTGTATGTATGGATACCTGTTAAATAATAATAACAGCAAATTATTCCTTACATAACAATTAATTACGATTTTGGTACATTGGTAAAATAGTAATTTAAAAATGAACGATAGCTTTAATATCGAGAGCCTCCTATCGCCTCGCCTCGCCTAGGAGATAATATTATATGTTTTAATGTTATTATGTTACTGTACATGTACTGGAAAGAAATAAATGAATTTATTATTATTATTATACCTAGACAATTTTTCGACGTTGGTTTTTAACATTTACCACAGAATAATAACTAGTAGCTAGCTACTAAGATAGTATAGCATTTACTAAGATAGGGCCTTCTAGTACTTTAAATAGACAAAATTTGTTATCATCAATCACTTAATACAATTAAACTGGTTCAACAAAGTTCAGATATAACTTAATATACTTTTCAGGTAAATAATATTGCTAAAAACAATGAATAAAACACGTTTCAAATGTAAATTTATCATACAATGGTATAAGCCAAATGTTATATGCCTAGTAAGTAAGATTTAACCTCTCACCTGAATTAAATAGAGACAGATCACAGAGTAGGTTAGGAATTACCAATTAAGTTTCTACGTATTAAAAGTTGGACTTTAAACTGAAAATATAGAGAAACGGAAAATAAACGAAGCTTTCCACCGCCGAGCATCCCACTAGATTTGACGACTGAATACATTTCAAATGTAGCCAAAAATACAAACTTTGCGATGCCAAAATATGTTTTATACTAAATGCATTAAAATACAACTTTGCACGGAAGTTTGAAGGTTAAAAACAAGCATATAATTTCAAACTGTGTACCTACAGATTTGTTTGACTACACAGGTTCTATTGGCTTACAAGTTACAATATTTAAAGTACAATGTTAGGTAAAAAGAGCGAGAATAATAGTTTACAACTCCGGTAAATAATGGTTTTTGAATAAACAAGATTCTTCTTAGTGAAGTTCCATCGACATGACTTTTTAGCCTTTTTACAATTCTTAACACAATAATGTTCATAAGCTATTCGTTCTATGATCTTTTCATTCCTGCAACACAATTTATATACCTAACTGATGTATAAATTGTTTAATTAATACCTACATCACTTTTATTTTCACATTGGTTTTCATGTTTCTAATGGTATGCCTTGTTTGTCATTGTTTAGACTTCAGATTAATCACTCTCTGAGTTCATATAAGTGTGGGTTTAAGTAAGAGATTAATAAGGTAAATCCACGTGATTTAAGCAATTAGGGACTTCTGAGAAAAAAGTTATACAAGTAAGTTGTTTATACAATCGTTTATTAGACAAAGGTCTGAGACCTTCGGATGTTAGTGACATATAAACGTCTTATGTATTATAAGAACTTCTATATAAGAAGGACGATTGGGTACTCTTTATAGATTATAAGGATTTAAGAAAATAGTTTGTATGGCTTCACAATTAATCTGCTAGGTAACACAAGAAAAACTATAATCAATTACCTCAAACTTATTACCTACTATTTCATGTCATACTTTGGAATATAATTTCAATTATTTATCCCCTTTTCTACCTCATAATAATAACTAATTTAAATTTTGTGGTGAGAAATAAATGTTTTCTTTGTTCTGTATTTTGAATTTTAGCAATCATTATATTTGTTATAGAATTAACCATCCCACAACCTGCTTACAGACAAACGTACATACACATAGACGGCGAAGTCTAAAAAATAGGATTTTATTATTATTTTAATTTTTTTCCTATTTCCCTTTGAGCACGGAACCCTAAAAAAGATAAAGGCTAACAAGCATGTATTCTGATACTTTCATAACATAGCCGATTTATTACAGATCCTGTTATGAGGGTTAGACCGAAAGTCTCAATCAATATCACTCCTACATTGATTTAGATTTATGTGCATATTATTATTATAACATAGCATATCATATTGAGTCCAAAAATACTATCCTACTAATATTATTATAAATGCGAACATTTGTGTGGATGAATGTATGTTTGTTTGTCACTGTTTCACGAAAAAACTGCTGAACGGATTTGAATTAAACCTTAATAATATGTATAGGTGAATGACACATGAGCTATAGAAAAACCTTCTCTTTTCCTCTAATTTCATCTAGACGTATGGCGTCTGGTTGTCTGGAAGAAATCGCTACATAGCGATAAGACCGGCCATTATTTAAATGTATTCTTAGGTTAAGTCTTAGCTTTATTGTAAAATTCTAAGAGCAATAAAGAATAAATAACTGAATTTTCCCGCGGGTGAAACCGCACAACTAGTATATTAATAAAATAATCCCATAAGAACTATTCGTATAATGTCCGTATAGTCTGTGTATCTACAGGTATAGAGGCGCTCATCGGGTCAAGAGGAAATGCAGTGGCAGAATGGCCCCATATGTATCGGGAGCAGAGCCGCCCGCCGAGACCGCTTTTGCCTGCTAGCTGCCCCAAGTGCCCGCATCGGACGTATGATGGTAATTCAAATTAATCTATACTAATATTATAAAGCTGAAGAGTTTGTTTGTTTGTTGGTAAGTTTGTTTGAACGCGCTAATCTCAGGAACTACTGGTCCGATAGCCCATTTATCGAAGAAGGCTATAGGCTATATATCATCACGCTAAGACCAACAGGAGCGGAGCAATGCGGGTGAAACCGCGGAGCACAGCAGAAAACATTTTTGCTTTTGTGTCTGAAGTGTTTGCACCCAATAGTGTAGGAGTCGAGCACGATTCGTATTGGCCAAGCTAGCGCCGGGGAAGTACCACACATGATAGCTTGAAGTAGTAGCAGCAATTTTAGTTGTTCCGTTCGGTGAATGGAGGCACTGGAGGCCTGTATTCGTCGGCAATCCTTTTGTAGAGGCAAAGGTAAGGTCTGTAAATGGCCGGTAGCCTCTGCAAATGGTCATGGGCGGTGGAAGTGTTTACTATCAGGCGCCCCGTGAGCTTCTTTGACGACGATTACAAATAAAACTATAATCCTATTTCAAAAATTATTTCAGTAGGAAACGTTATTTTTCTGAAATGAAATATGTTAGGACGAATGGCTTATGTTTATATAATCTAAGAAATTAATTAATACATAATATTCTACCGTAATGTAATTTTGGAATTGATTCGAAAACTTATTAATCGATTTGTATAAGAAAAATGGTTAGGTACGTATTTTTTGTAACTATCTGAAAAGTCCGTGTAAGCTTGTGGAATACGGGGCAGATGCATTATACATGTTCCAGTGATCGATATTCTTTACCCTGAAGTAGATTCTCTGTCCTCCTAGATCAGTCTTTCCCAACGTGGGCGATAACGCCCCCTTGTGGGCGCTGCAGGCCTAAAGGGGGGCGGTAAGAGACCCAGAAAAAAAAGGGGGCGTTGTGTAGGGCTTTGGGGTCGATTTATAATTTCATCTACCTAGCTAGGAAGACTCTTATAGCGGCAGTACACATGGGGCCAAGGCGTTGGGCCAACGTGTTGGGAAAAAATGAAGGATATCAAGATTCCTGTTCACACATTGGCGTACTGATCATTCTGCATTGGCGCTTCAAAGATGGTCGTAGTCCGTAGAAGTTCTTGCAGCCGCGGCAATTTATTTATACAGTGCGTTTAATTATTACGTACATGTGCACCAATAACAATGAGTGTACTCTGCCGTCTGCGATGATACCATTTTCCAATCTCTATTTTCCTTTTTTTATTTCTGTATAAATAAAACATTATTAAAAAATATGTTTAGATTTTTTCAAATGTTTAAAATGTGTACATTTTACATTTAATTTAATTTTAACTACCTATAAAACGAAACTTTAAAGTTTACGGACGGATGTATTGATTGGTGATATTTGATAATATTATTTATGTTTATAAAGCACAATTTGATCAAAATCATGCTCATTGTATATTGTTATTTAATTTTTAAGAACAAGTAACTGTTTCATACTATTTTACTCATTTTGTAAATATATTCATTTTTTTATCGAAAATGTATGAAAGTGAGTTATGAAAAACATCTAGAATAATATAATAAATAGAAAATAAAACATCTAATTTATTGAGTCATATGGTTTTTATTTTTGTGTAGTTCATGCCATGGATTCCAAATTATTCCTTCATGTCGATACAATTCTAAGAATTGTAAAACCTCATTGCTTGTCCACACCGCGACCGGCGCCGCCATCGCTATCGGAACATGGAAACGTAAATTTCATTGACGCACAACGATACTGTCTCCGATGACGAGTAACAACAAACTGAACAAGACACCAACGTGTGAACGCTGTTTGCGGAGCGCGCCAAGATCCTTTGAAGTGTGCACAAAAAACCGACAACATTCGGATGGCCTGCCAATATTGGTGCCAACTAGGCTAATGAAGCCAACATACCGCCAAGTAGCTCTCTACACGTTGGCCCAACCCGTTGGCCCAACACGTTGGCCCCATGTGTACTGCCACCATTAGACACCGACTGAGCTCTCGACTTCGAGAGTCGACATCTTGTGAACATCAACTAATATTAATTAAGATATAGCTCAAACTCGGTTCGATATAATAGACCGCGGGCAATCATGTTTTAACAAGTTTTTGTTAAATAATCCGATTTGTACATTCCTGTATCAATCGGCTGGTTCTATAATACTTGTTCTTGCTTGTCGAGTACGATTGGGCGTCGAATGAGATAAACGAGTTTATGCACGTTTGTCTTATTCCTGTTGGTGCGTGCTGCTTATGCAATCCTATATAAACGACGTAAATTTATTTTATTTTCATTTGCGGTTTCGCGCATAATAGATAAGCAGTACTTGATTTCAACACTTACGTATTTCTCAAAACAAAACAATGTCGGAAGTAAAAAAGAAGAGACGGCAATACTCTGCGGAATATATTAAATTCGGATTTATTGAAAATCCCACAAACCCGTCGTCGCCTTTGTGTCTTCTATGTCTAAAAACATTTTCGAACGAAGCAATGAAGCCTTCAAGACTGCAAGATCATTTGAATAAAATGCATCCAAATAAGAAAGACAAGAATGTAGCATATTTTCAAGACCTAGAGAAGAAGCATAATACTCAGCCAAGTGTATCAAAACTATTTTCGGCGGCTGCTAAGCAAGATGACGACGGACTTCGAGCTTCGTACAATATCTCTTTGTTAATTGCTCAAAAAGGCAAACCACACAACATCGGAGAAGAGTTAATTTTGCCAGCAATAAAGGAAGTAATAACTACTGTGCTTCATAAACCGGCCGCAGATATTATCCGAAAAATTCCTTTGAGTAATAATTCTGTGCAAAGACGAATTGATGAAATGGCTGAAAACATTGAAGAATCATTGTGCAATCATCTGAGGACTAGTCAATTCTCAATTCAGCTCGATGAGTCCACTTTACCAACTAATGAAGCGTTGTTGCTATCTTACGGGAGGTTTATTAAAGATGAGAAAATACGTGAAGAACTATTGTTTGCCAGAAATTTGGAGACAGATACAAAAGGCGAAACCATATTCAATACATTGGAAAAGTTTTGTGAAGAGAAAGAGATTCCTTTGAAAAATATTATATCAGTTGCTACGGATGGCGCTCCGGCTATGACAGGGCGCCATAAAGGCTTCATAGCGTACTTAAGGAATAAAATTCCAGATGTCCTTGCTATACATTGCGTTATTCATAGACAACATTTGGTTGCTAGAAACTTAAGTGAACGACTATTTCAATCACTGCAATATGTCATCAAAGCAGTCAATAAAATCCGTAGCAGCTCTTTGAATTATAGATTATTAATTCATCAGCTTTGTGCTACTAATGACGAAGATTTCAACCGTTTGTTGCTTCATACTGAAGTTCGTTGACTGTCAAGAGGCAATTGTCTGATTCGATATTACAACCTGTTTGACTCTGTGATAGAGTTCTTGGAAACTAAAGATACAGAACTGCGCAACAAGCTCATAACATCAAAGAATGATATAGCTTACATGACAGACCTGTATAAATTGTTCAACGACATGAACCTCCAACTGCAAGGCGATGAACTAAATTTAATTAAAACAAAAAATGTCGTTGCTGCTTTCGCAGCCAAACTGCTTCTGCACAAAAAGAATATGGGCAGACGTGAGTTTCACAATTTTCCGAATTTATCAGTATTCTGCAGTAACGACGACTTGTTTGCCTACTGCCAACATTTGGAAAACCTCCACATTGACTTCACCGAACGATACCAGGACATTTTAAACTTGAAAATACCAGACTGGGTGTTGGATCACACCAGCACCTCAGCTGGAAGAAGAACTTATAGAATTGACAACAAACGAAGAAACAAAAATCAAGTTCAAAAATGGATATCAAGAATTTTGGCTACAAAAACCGATCCCGCAATTGTACCCTGGATTGTGGTCAATTGTTCAACGATTCTTGATAGCATTCCCATCGTCATATTTGTGTGAACGTGGATTTAGTGCTGTGGCAACGCTGCTTACTAAAAAGAGAAATCGTTTGCGTGTTACCGAACGTGGCGACTTGCGGCTGTTTTTGAGTAAATTGGAACCTGATATCAACAAACTTATTGAACAGCATCAGATTCAACCTTCACATTAGTTTTTAAATAAGAATTGATTATGTTTGTTTTATTTTCAATAAAAGATACTCTGTCCGAATACTATAAAGTTGCGTTTCAATAATCAGTTATAAGTACTTAGCGGTTTTTAAGTATGTTTAAAAAGGGGGGCGTTAAAAAATAATTTATTCTTAAAGTGGGCAGTAGACAAAAAAAGGTTGGGAACCCCTGTCCTAGATAATTGACCACCGCATAGAAAGCTTAGAGAGATTTATAAATGACCCTGTGAAATTTATAGCATACTAGGTTTCTGCCCGCGGCTTCGCCCGCGCAGTCAAAGAAAAACCCGCATAGTTCCCGTTCCCGTGGGATTTCCGGGATTGCGTCATTTTCCCGGGATAAAAAGTAGCCTATGTCCTTTCTCGGGTATCAAAATATCTCCATACCAAATTTCATGAAAATTGGTTCAGTAGTTTAGGCGTGATTGAGTAACAGACAGACAGACAGAGTTACTTTCGCATTTATAATATTAGTATGGATTTAATTTTTATATGAATGCTGATATATTATTATGGTCGTAATAAACATTAAAATTTTATTAGACACGCAGGCATTAAGACTTCATATCTACTAATATTGTAAACTATCGTACTTGGAAACGAAAGAACTTTTTGTCTTTATAAAGCAAAATATTTTTTCCATAGTAATTTTACTACGTTCGTAGATTTATCGTAACAAAATTATTTTTTATTCAAACCATATTCCGTTTAATGTAGAATGTTCAAACTTACATTAGAATTTCCAAATACGTACGGCTAGTGGCAGGAAATTAGAAAGTTTTAATTTCCGCATTTTTGCCGTTCATGTTCTCAAAATATACCCTTTTTATATGCACTGCTTTCTCCTATTCAAACAAGATTTTATAGTTGTGATAATCAAGACAATGTTTATTGTTATGACCAATGCGTTTAAAATAATTTTTAAGAAAATGTAAATAACAAATTTTTGTTACAGCTTACATCCATGGAACGAAAGCTTAAATAGGTCCTTACTATAAGAATAAACAAGCTGTACATAATAATTCAATTAAGTTATGTGTTTAATGTGATTATAACTTTAGTTAAGCTTTAATTCTAAACGTTACATAATTGTTAAAGATTGGTATTGGTGCTGATTCTGATAAATTTAAGTTTCACAAATTATTTAATTACAAACTGCAGAAAAGGGTCACGGCAAAAACTGTCATCGCCTATTTCTGCCTTGTAGGGGTTGATATTGGAAAAATAATGAAGGCCATGTTTGACCGGTCTTGAACTATGTTAATTCCAAATTTCATCTAAATCGGTGTTTTGGTTTAGCCGAGAAAGCGTAGATATAACAGGGAGACGGCATTTATAATTTTACGTATGTATTTACATTTTCAAATGTTTTCAGTAAATTAATAAGGTTTAATTATATATTATTAATAGTATTGTAAATATTCATGTTATTGTGACGATTGAGTTTTGAATGCTTAATTATTAAGATGATTGTTTAATATCTAAATTATAACCATGTATATATAATATATAACTTTCATAAAATGTTTAATCGGATATTGTATTTTAATTTGAAAAATTATAATATTTTATTTATTTTTATTTATTTTATTTATTTTATCATTGACGGTTGATATAGATTTTAAGAATTTTTTAAATTTAATATGTACCTACCTATCTAGTCATACCTATTATTCACAACCAGATGATATTTTATAGATGATAATCAAATTTGAAGCTAATGTTGTGAAAAAAAAGTATTATTTATAAAAGTTGTTGCAGAAATATATTGTTTTTAACTCTACTAAATTTAAGTCTTATTTAAAGAAATATTTGTAAATGAAACTACTACTGAAACAACAGTCACTTAGGTGCAACTAAAGTGTAACTTTGTTTCTTTAAATTATACATAATATAATAGTAACATCTATTACAATGCTAATGTTCATACGCAAGTAGTAAGAGTACTATGTCTTTAAAAAAATAAGTGGTAACATATCTTTCTAATATCTACTATCTACCTACTATATTTCTTGCTCTTTTGAAATCACACCCAGGGGACTTCACAAACAACCGAGCGGAAAGCGTACCGATAATTTCTCACAAATCACAATAATCGCCAAAATAATATGTTGTTATAGTGTGGTGATAACTACTCGAAAATTCCATGATATTAATAAGTCCTTTTAAATTGGCGTTTATAGAATCAATTTGTGTTTTTCTTGTTATTTTATTGTAATAGACGGGTCCACACAAAGCGAGCTGCCTCGCGAAGCAATTAGACTTTTCTTGGCCGAGGTATATACCATTGTGACAGACAGCACATGTCCTCACACACATCCTCGTCCGAGCCACGTCCACACTGACCGAGCTGCTTCGCGCAGCAATTGCTTCGCGAGGCTGCTCGCTCTGTGTGGGGCGTGGGCCCGCCTAATAAATAATGTAGGTATGTATGTAAGAATCAGTCCTATGTTGAATTGAAATGAACTATGATAGTTACTATGATCTCATCTTGTAAATATAAAGTAAAGTTTAAATGTCTATTTGTTATTGAATTCAAATTATAATTTATGTAAATGACAAATGTATATCTAAGTTATAAATGGAGTGTATAATAAAGTAAATTCATATATGTATTATACAAAACGTTTTGGATTAAGATTGTTTGTTTTATATGAATGTTAAAAAAATATTTGACCATTAAATCCGAATTAAATCGAACTGTGTTTTATTGTAAATCCCGATTATTAAATGCGTGTAGGTGGACTGTGATTCTGTTTTAATATTTTAATAAGAAACATTAAATCTTTTGTTTGTATGTTTTGATTTAATTAACAACTCTACAAGCGATTTTTAACTCTTTTTCTACTCTAACCACTAACAATAATGTATATAAATTAAACATTGCCAGAATTGTTTATTTTTCATATTCTATTATAATATCGCAATATTGTGGTTTGTGCCCACACAAAGCTGATGTTTACATTAAGCTCTAATTTTCCATTTCAATTTAACTTTTGTTGACAAAGGCCAACAAAGGCTGACAAGGCAGACGAGCTGAAAATTGTTCAAAAAGGTGGAATAAAGAATAATCCTATGGAAAGCTTATAAATGCGAAAATTTCTTGGGATGGATTAATGTTTATTACTCTCAAACAAAAAACCTACATACTCATTACTGGATTTCATCTATATGTAATGAAGTATTTAAACTTTCTACCTTTTGACTCAATAAATAGAGTCCAGTTTTCAAAGTACTAGCAATTAATATTTAGAAATCGTAGCTATTTAATTTTTATACACACATATAACTGAAATAATTGAATGAATGCGCTCGGGTGGCAGAGTTGGTCAGGCTTCCACCCCGGATTGGCGTGAAAGGATGCGGGTTCGAGTCCCGCCTCTTGATCGAATTTTTTCTATTCTTTATAAATTTATACCGAAAGAATAAATAAATAAATATTCAGGACTATTTTCACACACGGCTCGATCTGATCCCATACTAAGCTTTCGCTTGTGTTATAGAAACCAGATGGCTGATAAACATCCATATATAATTTTAAATAAATACTTATATAGATAATTAACACCCAGACACAGAGCAAACATCTATGTTCATCACACAAATATTTTCCCCGGGTGGGAATCGAACCCACGACCTCCGGCTTGGAAGGCAGGGCCACTACCAACCAAGCCAACCGGTCAGTCAGCAAGAATTATTCAAATAGGACCCTTACTTCCTGAGATAAGAGCGTTCTACGAAACAAATCAATTCTTCAGCTTAACCCTAGAAAGATAGTCTGCGTCAAATTGACTCCTGCGTTTTCGAAATATAGCTGTATCTTTTTAAATGTCGCGAATCCATAACTGTGCGTTTAGGACATTTCATAAGTCACTGAGAGCTACCCTATGGTATACGTGTCAATAAAGTTAATGTAACCGATTTTGAAATATAACGACTACGTGAGTCAAAATTACGCGTGATTATCTTTACCGTGACTTTTAAGATTTGGACTTCTATGGTAGTTTGAATACTTTTTAGCTTATTATTGCTGTATATTGTGACTTATGTTAAAAATTTATTTTTATACATATTGAAGCAAATATAGAAAACAATTATTGGGGATAGTAAATTGGAAGAATATTGTATACTGGCCGCTCTTATGCAAAGCGACGAGGGTCCCTGTGAAGATACCGATAGTGAAGTAGGAGGACCACGTAATTGAAGATGACGAGCAAAGTGACACAGAAGAAGCTTTTCCTGATGAGGTACAAAGCAAAGATGATATATTACATTCAAGCAAAAGGCGCAGTAGATGCACTAGACCGAATGCGTTCCCTGATGTCCTTAAAGTATGAAGACAATGAGATGGCCAATGGCTTTATTTTATGGATTCATTAAATTTGCCTGCATATTGCATATTAAATTTATAGCCACGATGTTAACAACAAAGCACAAAAACATCTGAGTCAAAAAAACATAAAATATAGAAACATGGAACTGACTTCTTTGTTTATGTGTGGGCGTTTAGAATCACCAGCTTTGAGAAGATATTTGCGTGATAATATCACCAATTTGTTGCCAAATGAAGTATCTGGTACATCGTAAGAAACTACTGAGGAGGATTTCAGTAAAAAAACGTATTTACTATACTTTTTATCCTTCTGAAATATGACGAAAGGCAAATGCGTCCTGTAAAAAATCTAACATAGTTATATGTCGTGAGCATACTTTGATATGTGCTAAAGTTGTTTCTCACTAATTTTTCATATAGCTATATGTACAACATATATATAACATATCAAAAAGTCTGATAATTGTGGTAAAAAATAAGTTTTTATTAGAAATAATACGTATTACAAGAATTCTAGATTTAAAGCAGACGTTTAATGTTTTCGTTTTTTTATATATATAAAAATACTTATAAATAAATTATTTGTAGTATGAATTATTCTAATATAACTGTAAATATATAATAACTTACAATTTATAGAAAAAAAATAATATACCTCGACTTAGAGCTAACTAAAAAACATGCGTAAATTTGACGCATGACTATCTTTCCCGTACTACTCAATATGATTATCTTTCTAGGGTTAAATATTAGTGTAGATTATCGTTATGCAAAAAGGACTGTTATATTAAGGAAACAACATGGCCTTTTGCATTATTACTTAAATTTCAAAAGCTCTTGCTCCTTATTTTTTTCGCAGAAATAACGACATTAGAGGTAAATTTAAATGGGAGCTACGTTTTTAGAATAATGAAAGACTGAGAATTCGAATAAAAGCTATTAATATGAATGAAATCAAAATGTGAGCGTCGTTTGTGGAAACAACGCTATTTCTGAAAGCTGAAAATGAGTAACTCAATTAATTGTATAATAATTGCTGGTAATATTGATAATGGAAATGACTTATTTACCTTTTATTACTTGACAAAAAACTTACCCGTACATACAAATACAATCCTTTATTTTTGTTTTACAAAAAAACTTTACTTTCCAGTGTCCATAAAGGAATATAGAGTTCCTTTTAAAAGTTTTTTTTTTTATAAAGGTCGTCCCGAGTTCGGCCACGTCAAAAACGTTTGACTTTTCGTTTCCTTAGGCGTTTTGATAACTTTTTTTTCTCGTAAACCATCCGAGTATTGAGACGAACAAAATGAGAAAAATATTTCGCACAGGAGCATTATACCTACCTATTTGAATTATTTTTCTTTTTGTTATACAATATTAATAATTATGAGACGAACGCATCACAATTGATTTTTATAGTCGAACTAGCTGACCCGGAAAATATTGTTTCTCTAGGACACCCTTAAATATTATCACTTAGAGTTATAAAAAAGCTAAGCTACCTATTTTATAACATATCTACTCTCAATGATAAGAAGAAATATGTTTTAAATTTGTTTCGGAGAAGTTTGGTTATAAATGCCACAGAACTATATCTGTGATAAATGCTATGATGCGACGAACAATTCTGTGGTATCCCGTTCATAATAAATGTAATTGTTTCAATTTTGCTATCAGGAAGTAGGTGTTCAGTATTCCGTTTCAAAATCCTTGATTTATTTTTAGTAAGTACTCTTTTCCGATTATATAATATTACCAAAGGCAGTTAATATATAAAAATTTCAATAATGTTACCTAATGACTGTCTTCTTAATTTTATTTCATATTTTACGGTGTTAAGCTCCAGGATATTCCCATTGCAGAGTTTAAACGTCGCGCTGTTATGCAAACCTTATTACCATACAAATTGGCCGAAAAGGCCAGGCTAAACTAAGACTGGTAATTTGACTACTTAAAAACCATGGCTTAAAACAAGCTTAAAACCCTAAAGGTGTGTTTCTTTCAAAATTACTAACCATGTCTACATCTTGGAGTTAATTATTTTGCCAACGTCATTGTTAATTAAATATTTTGCCAACATCTCTGTTAAACAATTTTTTATGATTCAATATCCACTAAGAAATTATAAATATTAAATGATTGGTTACATTCCTACTAATAGTATTTAATTTGATGCATTTTTGTCTGCCTTTGGGTAAACAAGAAAATGAAATTCTTTTTGAAGTTAGCCCAAAAATTCTGAATAGCATTTTTCTTGGAAAACATTCCTTGTTTCGTCGTAAGTTATAAAGTATCTACAACACGTTTAACATAATATTATATCTATTGCATTTTTAGCTGATATTTTAATATCACATTTTCGAAATATGTGATTTTATCAAAGGAAATAACATGGGATTGACATTATTACTATCGTAGCAATTCAGAAAGATTGCGTGACTTGCAATACCGTGTACGAAAGACACGCATAAAAATACGTTTAGATATACTTTGGTGGAAATTTAATACATACTTATATTACTAGCTGTCTCGGCAAACGTTGTTCTGCCTTGTAAAAACCTGCAATGATCATTTAATTTTGATTTGTGATTAAAATCCAGTATTAACATTTAAATTTTATCATCATTTAATGCCGAATTAAACAAACAAATACCTTAACATTGAACACATTACAGGTAATTTATCAGAAGTGTAAACAGCTCATTAATTAAATACATTTTGCAGATTGTATGAAGTTATTTCCATGCGAGTAATTATTTAAGTTAATATCAACTTTAATTTTGGTACCATTATTCGATGGTAGTATAATAATTAAAATGATTGAAATGAATGTAAAATGAAAGGGATATAAAACTTATTTTTTTTAAACCAAACCATTGGGGTTATTAATAAAAAAAAAAAACAACAGCTCTTTCAGCCTTTAGCCCATAGTGTCATTATTAATAATTAATAATGAAAAATAATGCTATATCAAAACGATAAAAATATAAAATGTGGTGTATAAACTTGATAAAATAGGAAACTATTATATTTTCAAACAAAATTTGTTACAGCTGAGCTGAAATCGGATTGAATCAATACAACGATAATTGGAGAATTCCACTTTGTGATATAGGAAGTAACGTCAGATGTGTGTCAGTCAAATAGTTTAATCCCTATATATACAATATCCCTATGTAAAAAAATTCTCGTGTCACAATGTTAGTTACGGCTCCGAAACGAGTAGACCGATTCTCATGAAATTCTATTGGGTAGATCTGAAAATCGGCCAACATCTGTTTTTCATACCCCTAAAGTAGAGTAAGATAGAACAACTATTGGTATACTAAGCGCGAAGGGACTTGTAGTTTTGCATACACTGATCACGTAAAAAATACTTACAACAAAATTACGTCAAAAATTTTTTGCTAAATTTTTCCTGAAAATCCATGTTTTCTTCTCTAGCTTCGCGCAACCGGCATATACCGATTCTCTAATGTGAGCATTTTGTCTATGAAAACATAATCTTAAACGAGAGCTGACGTGCTGGTGGCAAAATTGGGCGGGTTGCTTGTACACATAGAGTTTTAAGAATTCATCTATTTGAAAAAAAAATCCGTCTGGAATTTTATAAGTATTTTTTTACGTACTCAGCGTATGCAAAACTATAAACTCCTTTGAGCATAGTATACCAACAGTGGGACACCCTGTATAGATAAATTTAAATAAATAATATTATACTAAATAAAATAATGCTGAAAAATAATTAGTTAGCGTACTAACTACCTACTATACAAATTCATACAATGTAATAAAACATTATAAACACACTTATTAAATAGGTACTTATTAAACAAGAAATTTAAGTTGAATAAAAATTTAAATCCCACTGAGACATTATGGACATTTTGTAGCAATCGACGCCATTTTATTAATTAAGATCTTTGATGAACATTCAATAGATCAAAAAGGCAGAAAGTATTTTTCATGGCCGATTGAAAGTATTATACTTTCACTACGTCTACAATAGGTATTTTGCGTTAAAGCTTCATCTCTAAATTGATATTATAATATTATGTTGTTTTAAATATCGTTAATGTTGTTTTGTTATGTGTATTTTGGATATTGGAAAAATACAAAAAACATCTTTTACGAACTAGATAACCGTTAAAAAGCAGTAAAATAATACAGAGTAGTGGAATAAAATATATTATTTTGCTGAACGTACTACGCAATTAGTACGCGTACATTTTGGAGATACATTGTAAGTACCAAAAATAGTGAAACTCAAAGATAAATTTTTCTAGGTAACACGGTAATTGTGAAGATAGGTAGTGAATTAAAGGTCGCGTAGGTGTCGAACCACGAGCCGAAAAGGGTTACGTTCCAATTCATTAGTCAGGATAAATGCAGGGTAAAGGTCCACTTGAAAAATTAATCTTCTGTATAGTTTTTATTTTATACAGAGATTTTTTTTTATATGAATAATAGAAATTATATTAATTGCACCACATATTTTAAACTTAAGGTGATGCCCATTTGAATTCTATCAACCTGATATTTTTTTATCTATCTGCGAAGTACAATTTTGTAACCACTGGACTATAAACATCTAGAAATAAAAAAAACACGTGTGGCACTCGGGGACTGCCGCGGTAAAGCTATTGCATAGCGTGCCTTCAAGCCACACCTCCGCGCCCGTCGGAGTGGGGAGCGTGAGGTTTTTCGTTACGGAATTTCTGGATTCGGTCCCCGCGCTCAAGGCCCGCGATAGAAGCTATGCAATAGCTTAAAATCAATATAGCTACGTTATATCATGTAATATCCAGGCTTCTATACATATTATATAGATGGAATAAGCTATAGAATATAATGGACCTTTGTTAATGTTCCAATTTTCCTTCCTTAACGTGTTATCTTTTCCCTAATAATATATTACGTGGACATACAATATAAATTTGGATTCAAATATCCTTTCCGGATTAGGTTACGTTGTCATTGGAGACATGATTTTCGCAGCTAAAATAATAACACAATATTAACCTTCTGTATGTCACTTTTTATATAACTCCAGAAATGGCCTATATCTTTCTTGAAAATAAAGAAAAATAAGGGAAGATACTAGATAGGTTATAAGGTTGGTAGTCAGTTTCCTCCGGTAGATTTAATAATATAAAAGTGAAGGGACTTCACTTTTATATTATTAATACTGTCCCAATTTTTATTATTACTGGATGTAATACAAAATCTCTCTATATCAGTCGCTGTATGCAAACGTGATCTGTTTTCAATTAGTGTGTGACAAGCTTTAAAATAATATTTTTGCGGTCTCAAATATTTATATTTATTCTCATGGATTTGTTTTTATTGAATTATTCAACAGATAAATGCATATTGAGTGAATATAGATATATTTTCCACTAGTTTATTTTTTAACGATAAAATGATGATATGATTGATATCCATATTTATTTATCGTCGCTTCAGCGTTGGCACGTCCACTCTAGGACAAAACCTGTCATAAAATTAGACCATGACCTTCCTTCCTCTCCTTCTGTCATAGAATTCTACTAAATTCTACGACGACAGGCGGATAATATTCAGCGGCTGCCTGCAAAAAAATTCAAGTTCATACTTATCTATAATTCAGCTAACTAATATACTTACATTTCATTTACAAAATGTTCATGACAGATAAAACTACATCCAGGCGGGATAAAAGTCACAAATAAATAAAGAAAATTCTTGATAAGTACCCTTCGTAAATTTACTGTTTTGCAATGAAGCTTCAACCAAGTTCTACGGTGCTCGGATAAAACTTTATTTATACTCTAAAGTTTCGTATATTGTAACTCAACCAATTGGAAGTAAGTAACATGCTCTGTGAAGTACACTTAAAGCTAACTCAATAAAGAACTATCTCTTTGAATTCTCTGGTAGGCAACACCCATAACCTCTGTTATGGTCATCTATGGGCGACGCAATCTGCTTACCTCCAGCACAGAATAATAACTAGTAGCACCTCCAGGCAGTGCGTATGCTCATTTGCCTCCCTATAACATAAAAAAAATAATTCTGATCAATATCACCGATTACTATATTATTATTTATCGAGATATTGATACCTGATATATGGGACACACCAATAGTCTTGTAACTAATAATAGCAATGTATTCCATGTTATTATGTATGCACGTAGTGGCAAATACATTTTATCACATAGTCGAGAACTCACAATTTTAATAAATCAATATTTACAAAATCTACACTCTATTTTTAAACAACTTGAGGCAAAGTTAAAAGGATACCTTTTAAGAACAAAGCTTTACCGAAAACATTACTTAAAAAGCTCTTTATGAAATAGTTACGTTCAGTAAAGTATGTTTACTTATCCATTAAGGACAATGAAAATATACGTTCAAGCCAAGAATCAAGATTTAAAGTAAATATTGTCTAGACTCTAGAGGCAGGTCTACCAGTAACTTTTTATAGCTAGACACGTGTAAGATTTTAACGGATTTTAAACTCGATTTATATCGATATATAAATCGCGTTCAAATCTTTAATTTCTAAATGTATTATACTCAATACCACGTGTAAGCTGAAAATCTTGGTCATAAAATGTTAATACCTCTTACTATTATCTAGATGCTACATACTATAAAGTTGAAGAGTTTGTTTGGTTGAACGCGCTAATCTCAGGAACTATGGGCGATTAGAAATTTCTTTCAGTAAGACCAACTCGATAACGCATAATGAATGAAATGATATGCATGAATTCTTGTACGGAAGGATGTAATAAAAAAAATGTTTACAAACAAAACTTTTATTGAAATTGTGCATACAAAAAATTACATTTTACACCGTCTCTTACAAACTAAATTACAGCAGTATACTTTATCATTATCACTAAGGACTAGTCACTACAGCTACATTTAAACAAAAATCTCATTTAAATATATAAGCGATACTACATTGAATGCCGAAGAGTACTAAAGCATTTCGTTACCAGTAGGTCCTTATTTTATTTCAACAGAATTACATTATACAATATAATACCATCACACTTCTTTAACCTTATATTTGTAAGATGTAGTATAACTACATAAAACATCTTATTATGGAATGGGTTTTACAAGAGTACGCGCATTTTAGAAAGTTTCCGCCAGGAATCTTGTCAAGACATTTACACGTATTTGTTGAATTTGAATGTGTGTTTCATACCAAATCCTATATTATCATCATCATCACCATCAGACCATTATGTTCCCACTGCTGGGACACGAGCCTCCCGTAAGGGATCAGGCCGTAATCCACGAAGAAATTACAGAAATTACAATAGCAAAAAGGATCTCGTCAGTTTGATAAAAATGTACTTTATTATTCCTTGCCAAGATCCCGAAAATCGCATATATATAGTTCAGTCTCTATTCAATATCTAAATAATTTTTGACCATTGTTGTTTTCTATTCCACTTAAAGAACTTTTCAAGCGTTGCTATTCAACATTAATCTATACTTATTATTTATGTAAATATTATGCAGAGAAATCCATAGATCACGTAAAAATCAGGAAATATTAAAACCAAACACTGTCTCATTGTTATTTCAGACAATGGAAGACGTGTTACAAAAGATTTTCCTTAAAAGATCGTATAAAATTCGGAGTAATAATAAGAACGTATTCAATGAATTTCCTTTTCTTTCTGATTTAATTGTAAATCGACACATTTATTATAATACCTTTAGCTTTAAAAGCTTTAATTTTCTGAGAAATATTAAAGTACCTAACGGTTGATGTTTTGATTGTATATTTTATCTTTTAATAATTAATTATTAGTTTAATTGTGGAATAAAACGTTCAATTAAGAAAATACCTTAATTTTCTACTGTAAATGATTTTGCTTTTAGCGGGTTTATTATAGTCATAATATCATTAATTTTCGTATTTAAATCAGAATAACCACGTTTAAACTATAATTATAATATTATCTGCATGATTTGTTATTGCAAACATATTTATTTCAAAATTTTAATAATACTTTATTCAATGAATTTTCAATTGATACATAAAAAAAAATATAATTACAAATTATAAATATTGCACATCAATTTAAGCCGATTGTTCCTCTTAATCACATTATAATAAGAGTATTATAAATATTATATACAAATTTAAAACATTTTCAACGCATCTTGGATTAGAAGTTTTTATTTTTGTTGCTTTACTTTTTGTACTCTTTTAGAACAAACAGACCACAAAACAGACTTAAACTATTTACGATTACATTTATAACGTATTTAATATGCTTATTTTATATCCAATATGCGCTTAGAATAACATTTTTAACATAAACAATACAAGACAAGTAAATAACAAATAAGATATTATATTAACGAAATTTAAACACTATTTCGTTAAGGATTTTAACTTCATTAATTCTTTAATTTTTACATGATACTAGCATGAAATCAAACGAGAACAAGATAATACCCAGTACCTAATAATAATTAGGATAGTATTAAAACAATAGCAGACAGTAGTTAAGTACATCGTCACTAATACTAATATTAATTAGTCCTCTTTATAAGAGGTACCTAATATAATGTATAATACCCAGGTATTTTACATTAAAACTGCACCTTATCCTATGTTATAATCTATGCCGTTCTGAACAATACAATAATGTTTTAAAGACTTTGTTGGCAATCTAATCATTACTACTAGCCTATATTTGTTCCTTCTGTAGGAAATCTTTCCTATGAAAAGTTAAGGCCATTTGGACAGGCTGGGAGAGGTCACATGTCGAACTATAACAATATTAATTCTTAATTCTAATTACAGTTTCTCACCGTCCAAATACTACATTAATAATCAGAGAATTTCTCCAGCTCAGTATAGTCCATTTTAGGGCACAATAGATGATCGAACATTGAGAAAATTTCCTTGAATACAGACCAAGGGTCAAAACCATCAGACTGGCTAAATGCGACCTTGAAGATATTCAAATTTAAACAATATTAACTCCTAAATCTATTTCTAACTACAGTTTCTCCCCGTCCAAATGCTGTACATTATAATACGAATGGTCAGGGAACCGCTCCAGCTCGATATAGTCCATTTCAGTGCACAATAGACGCTCAAGCATCGAAACAATTTCCTTGAACTCGGGCCGGGAAGCCGGTTCCGCTTCCCAACAATAGTACATAATGTTGTATAGTTCGCGCCGGCAGTGTTCCGGCTTCTCTAAACGGTGACCATCCCGGACCTGTGGAAGTTTCTAGATGAATAATCCGGAAAATAGCAGGACTTTGATGTAAGTAATGAAGTGGTTATGGAAGATTACGGTGTTAGTTATTTATTACGGTAAAATTTGAGTGCTTTTGTATTCTAAGATTTGTAAGCATTAATAAGAGAGTTATATGATGAATAAATAAAGAAATTGGGACCAAATGAACCATCAAACACCAGGTTAGTTGACCAGAATTTAAGAAGATCGATCACGTAAGTTAAATTGATATTTTTTAAATTAAGTAACATCATAATAAAATAATTGTAAGACTGGTTCATCAAAATTATCCTTACCTTTTTCATGACGTCACCAGCTGATAGACCCGGGTATGGAGTGGAGCCCAGCGTCACAATCTCCCACAGCAAAACTCCAAAACTCCAAACATCAGATTTCACGCTAAATATATCATCGTATAAGGATTCCGGCGCCATCCATCTAAAATTAAAAATAAATTGTAAATGAATTAAGCTGTAACTCCCAGTTATTATAGCTGGTTCGCAAAACCGGGCTTAATTTTGTAGGTCACAGGGCGAGTGATATAAATAGCCGAGCAATCTCTCGAGTGATGTACCTATGTCGAAAGTTTAAAAGAATTCAGTCACGTTGCTTTTAAGTTTTAGGAATACTATTGTAAACGACAAATTATAGATGTACACAAAAATACAATTTAATATTATTTTAAACTAACTAAACTAATGTTTCACTTAAAACTTTCAGGATATAAATATTATCAAATATTATTCCTATCTACGTAGATTTATAAGTTTTCATCTACGTCTTCATCTAACGTCCTAACGACCTATCCTATTCTTACTTTGCAAAAGGAAACTATATACCTTGACCAATACTCAAGTACTCAAACGTATAAAACACATATTTTCCTTCACAAATATAAATTGCATCGTGTTACGGCATCAGCGAGAATGTCAACGTGCCGCAGGCTACAACCGTTTCAGTTAACCATATGTTAGTTCGATCGCCCGATTGATCCAATGAGATGCCACAAATTCATGTTACGTAATTAGATCAAGAGCCCACGACGGCCAGACCTTCGTTATTTTATAAAAGTTGAAAGTTTCTCTGTATATGTGTGCTATACAGATAAGAACGACCAGCAACTATAGTTTACTGTAATTAATAAAAAATAATAGTATAATATAATAAAGTTATTACTTATCTTTTAATGGGACTTATGTTGATGGAATTCCACGTATATCGATGACTTTTTAATTATTTTGAGAGTTTTAAATCAGCCATGAGAAAATACGTGAAGTAAGTACTGTTTTTATGAACCTAGATCACCTAATATCTGGAATATTCTTAACACTGAAAATTTCCAGATGTCAGAGACAGAGAGACTTTCAACTTTTATAAAATAACGAAGGTCTGGCCGTCGTGGGCTCTCGATCTATAATGTTAGTTACTGCGCGTATTCCCAAATACGAAACTGTAAATACGGAATATATTACGTAGTAGATACGTGTGTAGTAGGTTGTTATTTAGATGGTTAAAGCTTAGAGATCACACCTCGATGTTTCATGAATTAGTGTTGGGTGTAAAATATGTTTGATAAAAATATAATGTAAGCGTTTGTTATTTTATGACTGATAAAATGATAGGTATCTTATTTTACATATGTTAAATATGATTTTATTATAAAATGGAATTTTGATGTGTAAAATTCAATTCTCCGCGATGCATGCTATTTAATCTTATTACACAAAATAATATTTTTTGCTATACTTGAAATTAATGGTCTTTATCATGCACCTACAAGCTATCCTGTCGTCCTGGCTTTGCTTGCTTTTTAAGAATTTTTTTTTTTTACAAAAAACATACACACCTGTCTTTAAAAATACAGTCGAATAGAGAACTTATTGTTAAGTCGGTTAAATAGTAAAAAAACATACCTGATTGGCAGCCGCCCATCGCTTTTCCGTTCATACACGTGGGTGCCCGCGACGTCCCTCGCGAAACCAAAGTCCGCTACTTTGCACGTCCTCTCATCTGTTATCAAAACGTTTCGCGCAGCTAAATCCCGGTGTATAATCTATAAGAAAATCATATTTCTATTAATATTATTAGTTTTAAGTTTGCTTATAAATATTAAATTGAATTAAAGAAAATAATAAATCAAATCATTCAAATCATTGCTATGGCAAAAGAAGTTCGAATCTCGCGCCATGATTTGATTTACTCTATTCGACGACACCTGACCAATAAATCATCCTTAGATTAAGGATTGGTCTCCGCGCGCGCGCTACGACTAGATACCGCCCCACCTAAAAACAATAGCTCTGTGAGTGCGGCAACTCATTTCTGTAGTGTGTGTTAGGCAATTTGTAAAGACGCTAGTGTGTGTGAAGAATTGTGCTGCCAGCTACATAAATTTTACCTCATAAATGGGAAATCAGCCATCTTGGAAAGAAGTTTGAAAAATGTTTTTTTTCATCCTGACCTGGCCGGGAATCGAATCCATGAACATGCGACTCAAATCCACTTGCGACGCTACTATACTATAGTCACAAAGGTTGTTTAAAAGTAAAAAAGCGGAAATAAAAAAAATAACATATTATATGAGTCAGTTAAACATGGTTAAACAGAAATAAATTATTGTTATTATACTTTTTTATATATTATGTGTTAGTAATAGTATTGAAAAAAAAAGTTCAAATTATTGCTAAAAGATTTCCTCAACCACGTGTATTTTTTTTGGATATGCAGTACGGCAACACTGAATGGCGTCGTATTTTCGTAGACAAAATTTTCGAAGTAAAGGAGAAATTTCGAATAATACGATACTTAGTGATGGTACGTGATCCCAGTGTCTTTCTTATTTTTTGTTGTATTATTTTCAAATAGTTTTATGACACAAATAGGCATTTTACTTCAGATTTTGTTCAAAATCTTTATAAACTATCGGTTCGCCCTCTCCACACAATGCTTGTGACACGACTGGCTTGGGTACGCCGAATTCGGCGTACTATTAGTTGCCGCATTTTTCCAGTACGCCGGCGGTATCTAGTCGTAGCGCGCGCGCGGAGACCAATCCTTAATCTAAGAAATCATCATATTTTTTGAAGTGAAAACTTCTTTAGCGGCGTTGAGCACTTTTTCTGTAATGGGTATAAAATCTTAAACTCGCGTCAGGACACGTGACCTGATCGAAAAAGCGTAAGACGGATGGAGAGTAGACAGCTATCCCCTCTCTACTACGCGCGTTTTCACTTCTGCCGGCACTCCCGGAGTGCAACCCGTCTTTTTTATTATCTTAAGAGGCAAGCTGATGTCTGGAATATGTCATTTTTTTCATGTTTTATCCTATTAGGTAATGGTTGATTGCATTATAAAATTGCACACAAAGTACTTTCAGGGTACAAAATGAAATTGCTGAGCGGTTTTATTTACATTGCTATCTTGAAAGCATTCAGTAAAGTTAAATTAACCAGACGCTTTCTGGTTCAAGTTTAATGAACTTGTCTTTGCTGAAGTCACTGGTGGATTTCTTTGTACTCTAAAAAGCTATAGTTAAACTAACTGACAAAGAGATCGTCTTTCATTAAGATGCGGAGCCGTGCTCTCAAAATTAGTAGGATAATATGAAAATTTGATTTGATGGTTGGTAGTTTACTGAAATGGCTAATATTTTGAATTTAAATGATGTCATGTTTAAAAGTTATCCCTCCTCGCAACATTATGCTGAGTAACCAGCGAAATGTTGACAGCAACTCTGCCACTACATAGCTGGTGATTCAAAAAACTAATTGCTATATCATAATATTGCTACACAAAATTTTACTCTGAATATGTGGCTAATAAGCTTATAATAATATCTAGGTACATACATTTTATTTGAAACTTACCCCTTTAGCGCTAAGGAAGTCCATGCCTCTCGCGACTTGGAAGGCGAAATGCGTGAGATCCCGCGACGTAAGGAAGAGGCTTCCACCATGAGTGTTGCCATAGTGACGCTCTGCTCGGGAATCACGGAGGAACTGCTGCAGCTTGCCCAAGCTGACGAACTCCATGATTACTAGTGTAGGCTCCTGTAAGACGGTTTATATGAGAACTGTAGGTACAGACCTGAACAGGGGAACCATGATGGAAAATAAATGGAATAAATGACAGCGACTTTTCCACACTGGAAGTAATACTGCTTTTAGACATAGTGGTATGGGGTCAAGTACTAAAGGCTGATCATCTATCACCCGTAAAGAATTAGTGAAACAGGCGTAATTTACATATTAGGTCTATTCCTCCATACCTACAAAATGAGAATGGACTTCATACTATACGGACCTTAAACCTATTGCCACTTTTTGTTTTAAATAAATTTATAAATACTTAGCAAACTGTTTCAAATACTATCCTACTCAAATAATGAGAAAACAAGCAAATGTCAAAAGTTATTGCGGAAATTATAAACTCATACGTGTATGGGTCAACTCTTCAGACATTTGTATTAAAACGATCTAAATAAATTAAAACTTTCTGTTTAGTTAAAATATAAATCAAGAAACAACGAATAACATGTCACCTAAAACCAAAGCTTAATTAGTGTTGGACCGTGGTGCAAAATCCCTTGTTTTAATTGTGAAACTTTTCAACTGTATGCACAATATTATTATCATGATGAATACACACAAACTAGAATTAACGATAATTAGTAGCAAAATCTTGTCAATATGGTCAATAAAATCCAATCTAAATGATCGTATTATAAACCGGTTGGTTTATAATACGATCAACATTTTCTCTCGTTTCAACATTTTTTCTCGTCATTATTACCTAATATTCAGTTAATTCTCATACAATAAAACGATATAATCGTTTGGAGGATATAAGACTTTTTCACGTATATCATACATATTACGTAAAACTAATAACATTTTTCTATGAAGCATGTTAATAGAAATATTGTACACAATGTTCCTGCCTTCGATACGCTTTCCTTCGACCTTTCGAGTTTAATAGCAAATTTATCTACCAGGAAATACTCGGAGCATACTTTAGTTAACAATAGCAAAACTTTATACACGGGCTTTCATATTATCTTACGTTATTGATACAATATTGTCTGTAATAACGCTTGCTAATACTCAATGGAATCCATTCAAAATATCCATTTAAGCCAGTGTGATTATGTGTCAATCAAATATTAGTCTGCGTTAATTTCATATTGGGTACCTATTTTCAGTGATTATGACATTTTTGTGGTAAATGGTAAAAATATGTTATGACGATTCAAAAGTGCTTCTAGAAGAAGTCTAATTGAATAAATAAATGTTTGAGTTTGAGTTTACGTAATTTTATACATAGACAGCAGGGACAATGAAAAATAGTAAATTAAAAAGATATTATCGCAAGTATACGTATCTATTATATATTTATTTAGTTTGAAGGAATGTTGTATGTTTAATTTGGAACCACCTATATATAATAAAACTACATAGGTACCTAGCGTATACCTAGATCCTCAAGATGCATAATTTACATCGAAAAATGACATCAGCTTATAATGTAAAATTATGTTCGTTAAAGTTTACAGAATTAAATGATAGCCGCTATCATATATACGACGCTTGAGCTGTGCAAAACTAAATCCGGTCAAGGAAATGTAGAAGTCGGTATTGTATTTCGTTTAATAAAATATGTAGTTTACTGACTCTAAACTTTCTTTCAAGTAACAAATATCTAGGTTAATAATTTACAATTACACACAATCGATATCATATTGAAAAAAATAACAAAAATTTGGAATTATTATTAACTACATTGACTGAAACTGCCAGGAATTAAATGTGTGAGTATATTTGAACCAATTGCTTCCATTACCAACAAACGTTATCTAGTAACAACCATCTAAATACTTTATTGTCTCCCATTCAACTTGAATAAATCTTTACACCAAAAAGATTTGAAAGATAAACAAATGGTACAAGTTGTGAAAGTAAGAAATATTTAAAATGTACAAACTAAGTTACATTATGATACCACATATAAATAAAGTGTTTAAAGAAATAAATACCTTCTCCGTGCAGCATCCGACGAGTCTAACAACGTTGGGATGCGTCCCTAACGTCTTCATTACAGCTAACTCTTGTATCAGATCGGTTTTTTCCTTCTCTGAAGCATTTCCTTTTAAAGTCTTCACTGCTACCGTTTGCTCCCCTTTTTTACCTGAGAATGAAGTGGCGTTTTAATATTGATACGGGCACGTTAAAGTATTGAGGAGGAAATCGTATAAAGAATAGATACCTACCTGGTAAGTAGTAGAATACAGAATTTAATATTAAACTTACAGTGGAGAAATAAAATATAAAATATGAAGCTAATCCGTTTTATACTTGTTAAATTGAGTAATTCAATTGAATTTGTTAATAATAAAATGCATTATGTCCTCTTGGATATTGTTATTTGTATAATATATAAATTAAATAGATATGTGAATGCAAATGTAAACACAATATGTAACTGGATCTGGGAATATGAATTGAGGTTATCACAACAAATAGTTTGCTTTCAGTAAAATGACTTTGGTCATAACATTGAAAAATTGTTTACTTATAAAAAATGTTGTACTAGGATATCCTAGTATTCCTCCTATTTTGACAATATGCTATCCACAGTCAAACTCATAAGAGAAGCGTGAATCACAAAAAAGTTATCGATAAACCTAAATTTGAATTTATTGTTATTTTGTTATTGTACACGAAGGCTATGTAAAGTCAACCAAGTAAAAATTTTCGAATTATGCAGTTATTACGAGGAAGTGTTGAGAAAAATATAGATATTTAACTCACGACGTACACGTAAAATGAAAACGAAGGCAAAGCATGGCACGTATATTTGTATTTACATACAAAATGAATGGAATTGCGACACAAGGAATACTTAGAAACGAGACGCAGGTGAGAAATTTTACGCTTTTCTATTCCAGTACTTATTTATTTACTTAGTACATAATTTGTTTTATTGCTTCTTGTCGGTGCTATATCTTAATGAAATGTATTATTTATTCGAGAATTCATTCATTTTAGAATAGAGAATGTGTTTTAATTTCTGATGAACCGTTTTTATTGAAGTTAATTGTTCTCTATCCTATCACACGCCTCTTCTACGTGATTTGTATAAAGCTGTTTTACAAAGTCGTAGAAGCGACGCGGATGTCGGAATGATATTTAATTATAATATTTAATAATTCAGCATAAATATGAAAATGTTTTGTTTCAGGGATATTTGTTGATATTAAAGGCTTCATTTTATTTTTTCTTTACGTTTCAAATTAATTTACCTACTTAAAAGAATGCAAGTACAACTGATATCTACGTAAGAACGCTGTTACAGAGTAATATTATGATAGACTAGATTTCCGCCCGCGGCTTCACCCGCGTTTTCAAAGGAAAACCCGCATAGTTCCCGTTCCCGTGGGATTTCCGGGATAAAACCTATCCTATGTGTTAATCCAAGTTACTCTCTAAGTATATGAATGTTAAATTTCATTGTAATCGGTTCAGTAGTATTTGCGTGAAAGAGTAACAAACACACACACACACATCCTCACAAACTTTCGCATTTATAATATTAGTAGGAAATCAATTTGCTGTATTGTAAATATAAATTCAATACAACGACAAATAACAGTTGTTTACAACTCTCTAACAAATAAAGGATGTATTTGCTAGCAACGTGTGTTATTCTTTCAACTATGATGTGTTTAAATCAGGTTTTTGATGTTTTGTGTATTCGTGTATGAAAAAGTACCTGAAAGTAGCATTGGTTGTGTAAATAAATACTTTTTTACCTTAAAATGTATACTTAAAGTCGTGTTTATTGTTTTTTTATTATTTGTTCTTTATTTATGTATTCGAGTGATAAATTAATTTAACACAATTTAAAAATGCACTACTGTTTGAGTTTAAATAGCCGAGTCGTGTCTCGCCTATTTCTTTTATTACTTAAATATAACAAGATGTACAGATAATATAGGTATGCAATATGTATACAAATCCATATAAATCTCAAGTCAAGAAACAGCTCCATGTTTCGTGCTACCATACAATCACAATGCGTAACCACTCTTCTACGTAAACCACAATTCTAGTAGAAGTTTCTAGAAGTTTCCACGGTAACTCACCATCAATGTCAATCGCCTGGGCCCTCCAGACCTGGCCAAACGCGCCCTCCCCCACTATGTTGAAGATCTTCAGTCGATGCCTTGGGAACTCCCACTCGTCGCGAGGTTCCTCTTTGCTTATTGTTGTCTCTTCTGAGATCTGAAAGAAGTATGGCTATGTATAATGTTCCTTTAAACAACTTTCTCGGATTATAATAATTAGTTTTATACATAAGCATCTCATACTTATATGAGCATCTAGAAGTTATAAAAACGCAATGTTCCACTCATATTATGATTCTAGGAAATACTATTATTACAAAAGTTAAGTCTCTAGCTACTGCGACAATTAGGTACCTATACAAAACTTTTAAAGAAAAATTTCTTTCAATTTATTTTGAATCATTTTAAGCCGATTAAGCGATTAATTTAGAAAGTATTTAAATAAGTAAAGGAAAGTAACTACCATTTCAATTTGCTCTTTAATGGTGTAAGGAATTAATTTTAGATAATATTTTAGTTCTAGAACTAAACCTACTTATCTTTTTATTATTGAAAGTATAAAGTTGTACGTAAAAATATATGCTTTAAATGCTATAAGGTAGATGCACGATTGTGTGTGTTTAGTAAAGCAAAAAATGTGTAGAAAGAAACACAAAAGGTAGGTAACACACATAGAAATCTAAATAACAATGGTAACACACATACGCGTATCTTTATAGACATTTTTAAAATAAGTCCATAGTTCTGACTTGGTGCTTCTGAGACTTTCTGACACTTTTAATTGAATTGAACGGGGTTTCCGTCTAGTTTCGATATGGTTTCTTTCCATTTTCCTTTATCACACCAATATCCACAAATGCCTTCTGAGATCATTGAGATCCTCATCAAATATTAGTCACAAAATAAACTTCACTTCTATTTTACAAAAACGCATATTTCAATAATATCGGTTAAACTGTAACTAATAGTTTGGTCTATATGCCGTGCGAATTGTCATACAATGGAGGGGTCTGTTTAAACTGGCCGGTTAACAACCGACTATTTACATTATACATTTATTTCCATGTCAGTCCATATAATTGCTACGCTATTGAATGCAAAACCCTCATTTAAGTAATACAAAGGAACAATAGTTGTCGTTTGCATGGCGCGAAATGTATCTATGTATAACGTGGATAATTTAAAAAGTTTTCTTTCGTTTAAAAACATGTAACTTATTCCATGCATAGTCTAAATACCTACAGATATCCAAAAATGTACCTACTAAGAGTTAGCTATTGTTTGCCAGCAAAAATAAAATACTTAATCTCAAAAATTTTAATCTATCCATTTCTATCTAAACTAGCATCTAATAGGCTACGTTGCAAATCCAATCCAACCGTTGATTTCAATATTTTTGCGAAAAACAGCATCGTCTGTTTACATTACCTATGTCTATTTATTTAAACAATGTTGGAAAAAGCAAATATTGTTGCTGCATCAATGTTAAACAAGCTGAATTCATTTACATGAACAACCAGAATTTAATACAATTAAATAAACGTTAAAATACGTGTCAAAACTATACTACGAATGTAAAGGCTTTATCAGCTTTGCTTTTTGCTTTTTCTCTTCAACGAACAGTTTAAATTTTTTGAAGAGAAATAAACAATGCGCTAAATTATATTATGTGCTCTCTTCACATTGGGCAACGTTGGGCCACCAAATGATCGTCGATGTTTGCCGCCAGTACGGCGATTATGAAAAAAACACCTATAATAACGGCCATAGACACTTATGCCCTCTGGCTCTACACTATCGTGATTGCCTCTGCTCGCCCATCGCTGCCCATTGTGACCCATAATATAAATCTTCGCCCATTGCACAGCCCTTTGATGTTGGCGGCAAAACCGGCAAAATTAAGATCACAAGATGGCAATGTCACTCACAGAGCTACAGCTATTCCAATAGAATAACCCGCAGGCTTATACCTCAAATTGAAAGGTCAAAAGGACTGGACTAAATTTTATTTCAATATCATGTTCCCTCTTAATTTTAAATTCATTTACTTTATTAACGTACAACGTCTAGGTAGTATGAGAATTTTAGTTTTCCACCTAAAAGTATTTTCAATCGTAATCTAGTTATTTCGCTTTATTACGTTACAGCCTACAGGCCAGATTCCAAGTATATTTACGAAGTAATACATAATTCACGATTTATATTATCAAACATTCCCTTCTTCAAACATGTCAATGAAAAAGACAGGCAATTTGTAAGTTTATTTTTTCCAATACGATTAAAATTTTGTAAATAAACAAACTTAATATCCAGAAGGAATATTAATTGGTCTTAAGTCATTAGTAGATTACAGTCTTATCGTTAAATGGATAATTTCATCATGTGATTTCATGATGCGTTTTTAATTGGAATATATAATTGGTGTTTCCCTGTTGTTGTTTTATTAAACTCATAAAATTTATATTGACATTCGTTTTATCTTGTGACTTCGAACGTCAGGTATTATGTAGATAGTAATTGCCTTTCTGTTTTCATATTGGATGTATAGTTATTTGCTTTCGTACGGAATGCATTTAACACTGAACAGAAAATATGAATAAAACATTTCGAAAATGAAGCTTTAAAATTGTTATTGAATATTTTTTTATATCGTACTTCAATTGGTATCTAAAATTAGGGCAAGATATATTTATTACGCGTGTTTGATACTGTTAATATATTTAGTAAGCAGATGAACACGTGAAATATTTAAAATTTAATAAACCACACGCTAAATTTAGTACATGTAAGAATGGGTTACCTACTTATTATATTATATATCGCAATTTCATTAACGAATACAGATGAGGTATAAGTTAATTTAGTACACATTTTAAGTATAATTCAAATATTCTAATATAAATAAAGACTGAGAATATGAATTATACTGAAATCATCAATCAGCTGTAATAATCTGTATTGTGTACTAATATGGGTACATACCTACTTATAAAAAAAAAATTAATGAGTAAAAATAATTATTGATTAAAATTAATTATTGATTGATCGTCTAAATAGAATTTATTATGTTTCTTCGAATATAATTTCTACGAATCTATCGAATACACTATTTAGGTTTATTATGATGTAGTGAGTTCTCTAGTAGCTTTGTAACTAAATTACCTACTATTGCAAGTATGTAAAAGTTTTAAATACAAATGAACAAAATGGCCAGACTGACCTGTAAATGACCGTTGTCCCAGGACTTATACTGATTCGAGTAAGCGCGTGGGCGGTCCCACATGTTGACTGAGGAATCTTGTAGTACAATCCCACTCGATTCTTTACTCTGTGGACAACGGACTTTTATGAAATGGCGCGAAAAATAAAGTGACGTTTGTAACTGTCAAAATGAGCGACCGGCGAAATCGATTTTAAGCTGTATGTGCACGCTCGTTTGGTGTTGATAAATACTTTACGATATGTTTGTTGCCTGGGTTACACGCAAAAACTATTGAACGGATTTTGATGAAACTTTTTAGGTCAGATGTAGGCTATAACTTGTTCTGAAGAATTTAATTTGAACCAATTATAATACATAAATAAATGCGGTGATTGATAAGTCGATTTTAGACATAGAGACCTATATTATGTAATTATTAATGATATTCGGTTCATACTATGTTAGTGTGTTACAGAACGCGAAAACTTTTAATATTTTTAAAATATTTCGCTTGTGACTTGAAAGGACAAGTGTTTGCTGTATAAAGGGAGGCATCAAAATCTTATTTTAAAAACTAAACAATATTTTATAAACATACATATATTACTTAATAATTAATAATATATACCTACTAAATGATAAACATACACATATAAAATAATAGTTATTAATTACTTAAAGTATTAAGGTCACTACTCAGAGCCATATTCCAGATC